>JAGFPH010000420.1:68084-81749 GCA_018207615.1 Philaenus spumarius | reverse complement strand
ATATATCGCGTTGGCGCTCTGGATTTCGTGTAGGCCGAGATTAGTTTGTTTAATTAATAATTTACAACATAAATACTGAACTGTTTCATCCCTGAATATCTTAAAGAGTATGTATTTTAAATTCAGTGGGGAAGAATGTGGTGAACTCTACTGTATGACATGTGACAGATTTAGTTTATATAGAATCAGCTGTTCTCATATTGTGGTATCATATGTTTTATATCTTTGGTTTATAATGGTCACATTTATTTTTGTAAGAGAATTATATTGTATAAAGCCTTAATTACTTAAAAGGTTTAGTTTATTCCATTACACTAGGTTTTGTTTAAATACTACAGCTACAGATGATGGGTGAAATCAGCTGGTATATTATATTGTTACGTATGTACACTCACTTTTATAGGAATTGAGGTTTCAAATTAACAATATTATTCATTTGTGTTCCAGATTTAATCAAACTGTTTGATCACTGCAAGGCCTTGGGAGAGTGTTCTGAAGAAAATATTTCTAGATTAAAGAAAGTGTATGAAATATAAACTTTTTTTAAATATTTAACTCCAACATTCTGATTTACATTAAACTGTGTGTTATTTACACCTAATAAATAGTTGAATACGTTTTCATTTTTAGTTTTAGGTTAAATTGTATAGTTGTTACTGTTTGTAAATAATTACTTCCTACTATATATTGAAAATATTGAAATAATTTGTAAAAAAGAGTATATTATTTTATTTTGATGTCTGTGTTCTCATAATTTGTCATTTAATTATTTTACATTCATCATCCATCACTACTATATCTGCGTAAATTGATTTTATGCGTCCAGTTATGCAACACTAGTTTCTGAGTACTGTAAGTTGAGCATACATACTACACTATCAGAAATGAATCAAGTGTGTTGAGGGTGGAGCAATAGATGGTCTGATCTGGAAGTATTCTATAGAAACCATGGAGGTTGGAAATTCGTTTTTGTTTTATGACAGTCCTTATCACTGCAATTCTTCCACAGTTTCATTTAGAGAGCTTGGTAAAATTATAAATTCTGCATTTCATTTTCATCAAATTTTCAAAGATAAATTAATCAGATAATTTTGTTTAAAGTTAGAAAGCGTTTGTTTGCTAACACCAGAAGCCGAAACCTCCAAAAATGTGGAGCCTGCATCCACTAAAACCACTTATTATTTTGCATAAGACAGCGCTGCAAAAACACATGAAGCATTACAGTTGGCGCAGACTAGGAGTGTGTCTGATCTAATTGGGCGTGTCATTCCTTCTACTTCTCCTCTAACCTGCCTTTGCGGTACAACCAATTCCACAAATAACATTTATCTGAGAAAATGGACAGCACCTCACATTCTTATAACTTTACCTGCTTACAACATTTATATAAAAAAGTATTTCACCTTTTAGAGAAAACTATAACAAATATCCAGTCAAAAAGAAAACTTTGTGCGAGAAAGTTGTAGATAATTAGTGGAATTTACTTTTTTATTTGAAATAATTTTCTGTATAACCCTTTGTTTGTTCAGGAGGAAGGTAATTCCTGTAATGAATACATTGTGATAGTTTGACACATTGTTTTGGGGTGATGCTGGATGTTCCGTAGGTCCAATATATAATACTATATTGTTTTATATCATGTTTTTAAAGTTTTAGGGTTTATATTCTTTTCGAGTCATATTGTTAATCACCAGGTTGATAAAGGTTAGTAAATATACATTCGGTTTAAAACAGCTCAAAAACAACAACAGTAATTATTACATTAACAATTAGTGCACAGACTCTTTAGATATTCACACGATATCATAAGATTGACTGATTAATGATGAACTATGGTAAAATTTTAACTAATTTTGACTACTTCATTTGGTAACCAATTCCAATAAATAAAAAATCTCTTATGAATACATTAAGCCTACAGATAGGCTTAGTTACTGTTGTTGCTGTTTTAACGTTTGATACTTTTGTAAAAAAAAAAGTAAAATAAACTAACCCGAATTGGAAAAAAGTTTCTATATATATATATATATAGAACCAGATCCTGTATTATAGCGCGCTAAGGTTTTTTGTGGCATTTGTATATATTTATAAATAAAACAACTAATTTTTACACGTTCTGTTCACTAAGAAAAATATGTTTATCACTTTTATTTACCCTTTCTTCACAGTGACAAACATAGGGTGTACAGTGAAGAACAGAGGTCTATTTTTTTTAATTTAGGTTGTAATGATCCAGTTGGACACAACAAACAAATTGTGGGGGCTCCTCTCGGACACATTCCTGGAGCGAGGGATCTGAACTTCAGGGTAGGAGTTCTTTTAAACGTTCCTTCCAAATAGTCATTAAAGCTTAATGTTGTTCTATTCAGGGGTTTACTGGTGCCGGAACGACGTTCCAGTACTGCTTTTTATTAATTATTGTTTACGTTTTGTTTTAACGTTGCATTAGGCCATCCACTCCCTCAATCACACTTATTCATCACTTAGTTCAGAATTTTACGTCCGCCAATCTACGTGTTGCGACTATGCGAGCCAACTACAGTAAAGTATCCCACATTGTCCTTAGCTCGGAATAGAAATGGGACGAAATTTTGCCAGCCAATCTTTTATATTATTAACTTTTTCGGCATGATCATTATTGCAATCAAAATAAGACCAAACATGATATAATTAGTGGAAATGAAGATCATCATTCTACACTCCTAGTGATTTTGAACTGGCTAGTATTTATTGCAGGTAACTTCCTTTGACCCATGGCGGCTCAGCAATTTTTGTAAGAAGTTATTTGAGTTATGAAGTTATTGATATAGACAAACTCTGTTTCGATACTACATGTGAAACGGTTGCAATTAGGTTGACTGAATTTAATTGTATTGTTGTGTCTGTGTACCGTACTCCCAACTCTAATTTTAAGTGTTTTATAAAATGTTTGGAAAATATTTTAGAACATGTCATGGAAAAACCTTATACTTATTTTGCACTAGTTGGTGATTGTAATGTGGATATACTTAAACTGAAAACGGAAACTCAAGATTTTCTTAATATGCTCAAGTCTGTTAACCTGTATTGTACAAATGATAAGCCTACTCGTCATCGGGCATGTTTGGATAATATAGCTACCAATGTTTGGGGTGAAACATATGTTTGCTCTTTATTGGAGCAAGATTTGATATCGGATCATGCTGGTATATGGATTAAATTTTACATAAATTCAAATGCTACACCTAAAGCTAAATGTAATGTCCGTTTAAAACGCTTAACTTCACAAAGTCGTCTGGATAGTTTTGAAAGGTATTTAGACGGAATTGATTGGTCGCCTTTGTATGGCATTGTTGATTCTAATTCTGCTTGTCTTCATTTTGTTACTGTTTTACTATGAGATGACGTGCCCTTTGGTATCTTTAAAGAATAAGACTAGATCGGATGGACCTAAAAAACTTTACAAAAGATGGTATACGGCAAATCTTGAAAAGATGCACTCCCTCTTGTTGATTCTATACGATAGTTGGAAAGATAGTTTGAGTATAGATAATAAAAATAGATTTAGCCAACATTTTAAATAGGTACCTATATACTAAATCAATTCAGGATGCTAAAATTAAGGTCAATAGCGATGTAATATTAAATTCTAAACATACTTATAATAAGGCTGCCTGGATGGTGGTTAAAAAATGAAACAGGAAAAGGTAAAGCAAAGTCAAAAATTAATATCTCTGCTGATGCTCTAAACAATTACTTTGTAAATGTGTCTCTTAATTTGTGTTTTAACTATCTTCAGCCTTATTACATAATTTTGTCAAACATATAAATGCCAAATGATGGTTTTAAGTGGAAATTAGTAGATTCTAAAACGGTAAGAATAGTAATCTCTCAACTTAGTTCCTCCCGTAGTGAAGATATATGTGAACTTATTAACTATGTGATAAAAAAAATTACTGATGCTATAGTTCCCCCTTCAAAACACGTCATTAATGTGTGACTCAAACAGGGAATGTTTCCGGGCTGTATGAAGATAGCTAAAGTAACTCCTGTGTTTAAAAGAGGAGACAGGGAATTGCTTGACAGCTACAGACCCATTGCAGTAATGCCTATTAATTGTGGGCAAGATAATTGAATCCTGTATGACTAGTCAACTTATATAATTACTTTACTAGTAAAAAGTTGCTGTATAATCACCAGTATGGTTTTAGGCCTGTTCACCCTACCGCTATGGCCATTGAAACTATTGTAATATTTTGAATGGTTTTGAAAAAAGACTCTCTACATATGCAAATCTTTTCGATTTATCTAAGGTGTTTGACTGTATTTCACATGATCACTTTGTAATAAGCTTGAGTTTTATGGTTTAGGTGATAGGGAACATAATCTGTAAAGGTCATATCTTACGGACAGAAAACAAATAGTATCGGTCAATAACTGCACTTCTAACTGCATGGATGTTATAGCAAGGGTTCCTCAAGGTTCTGTCTTGGGGCCTTTCTTATTTTTGATTTTTAGAAACGATTTTCACAGTAATATTCCATCCTTTTCGGTTTTATATGGGGATGACACGACTCTGCTTAGTTCACATAAGGATCCTGTAACAGCTAGTACTAAACTTGATAACTCTATGGAACTTGTAGTGACTTGGTTTTCGGCCAATAATCTTAAAATTAATATAGACAAGACCGAACATTTTATCTTCTCGTTTAACCACATTCTATTGGAAAACGAAACATTTAAAATACCGTTAAATTATTGGGTATATATTTGGACAGTAAGCTTACTTGGGAATCTCAGGTTGCAAATCTTTGCATAAGACTATCAAAGGTAATTTATTTACTAAGAAAATTAAATCGGTGTGTTAGTTCGGATGTATTTCTTCTAACATACTATGGCCTGTTCCGTTCAATGCTAATGTACGGTGTACGACTTTGGGACAATTCGGATCCTTCAGGGAGAGTTTTTATATTGCAAAAAAAGCTATAAGGCTCATTATTGGGTTGCCAAATTGTACCAGTCTACGTATATTTGATATTTGGAAGTCGACTAGCCATAAGACTGGTCATGCCAAACCTAAAATACGAAATTTATGTCTTACCTTTATATTGTAATTCAACCAAGCTGTTGAGATACTTCGGTGAATCACTCACAAGAGGTTAAATACAGTAAAATAAATTTGAATATCAAAGGTAGCGCAAGGGTTCGCGATTGAACTTTCTCTATTCGCGTCTACATCTACAAACTCTACAAATATAGTTTATTTACCTGCGTAAGCGTTTAAAGTTACATAACATATGTCTGAATAAATTGAGAATTTAAAAAATTAAATTGTTACAGAAAAACTACTAGCGCAACAGTTTGCGATTAAACTTGATCTATTCTCGTCTACATCTACAAAGTCTACAAATATAGTTTTATTTACCTGTGTAAGCGTTTAATGTTACATAACATATGTTTGAATAAATTGAGAATTAAAAAAATTAAATTGTTACAGAAAAACTTCTAGTTTGCGATTGAACTTTCTCTATTCGCATCTACATCTACAAAGTCTACAAATATAGTTTTATTTACCTGCGTAAACGTTTAAAGTTACATAACATATGTCTGAATAAATTGAGAATTTTCAATGATGCGGGAGAGCCTTACGTTTGGAAAAAGATCGGTTTGCGGGTCTTAATTTCTTCTAAGTGCGAATCGGATTTACTCGGGAACGATCGGTAGTGTTCGGGATTATATAATGTATTTCATATTATATCCCAAGCACACTATAACATTTAAAGCTCCTAATTTCTTCTAAGTTCACTTCAGTTGGGCTCGGGGACGATCGGTAGTGTTCGGGATTATATAATGTATTTTACACTATATCCCAAAGACATTATAACACTATTAGGGGGCCTGCGCGCAAATTGAGCATTTTAATATTTTTTTCTGTTTGTTAGAAACTCACCTACAATTCAAAGAAATATCAGCTGTTAAATTACATCACGTTAAAAACCGTAATAATGCAAGTTGGTAAACACTCGACCTTTGAAAGCGCCCTCTAGAAATAAATCAAAGGCTTGGGGGTGGAGCCCTAAACGAAATGATATTTTTAATTACCATTCGCAGGTGCGCTAGATCACAAGATTTAAAATGACACCTCAATCGTAAAAATCGGTTAAGTTAAACCGGCGAAAAAGGGACGTAACAGAAAAAACCCTTATAGAAATAACTATATGATTATCTGATACAAGGTTAATGACGAATGTTAAACTTATATACTCGGCTAGACAGATACTAATTAAGAGAAAGCGCTGTGGCCTAATTGGTAGCGTTGCGGACTCGCGATATGGAGGTACCCGGTTCGACTCTCGGAGACATCCAAACTTTTTTGAAAGCAAATAATTAAATTAAATATTAATTATTACAAAACAAGATGGCTGCCAAAAAAAGACGGCGGCCCAAAAAACCCCAAAAATCAAAATTTGCCCAAAAATCCTCAAAATCGCCCCAAAAATCCAAAATCTTCAAAAAAGGTGGGCTCAGGTTAGGAACCAAATAACCCCAAAAATCCCAAAAAAGGTGGGCTTAGGTTAGAACCAAAAATACGCCAAAAAAAAGTGGGCGTGGCTTAGGCTAGGAACCAAAAAAAGGGGACGTGTCCAAAAGTCAATGACCTTCCCCCACTTCATTTTACGCTATACTGTCCGGAACTCTTTTAGTACGATATAAGGGGAAGAAGAAATTCAAAATTTTTGCAAAAAGTTTAAGCTTAACAAAATCAAAATAACAAACTGCTTTCGAGATTATATCAAGGCCAATTCACCTTCAAGAGTACTAAAAGATCTCATCTCGTTGATGAACTGCACTAAACTGATTCCATGTAGTTCGTCAGAATGTGAACACGGTTTTTAGTCTCAAGAACCACATAATGACTGATTTGCTACCTAGACTCTTAACCAGGCATGTTTCAAGCCTTATGTTCATAAAACAACATGGACCAAGTTTAAATAAGTGGAATGTGGAACCCTGTGTGAACACCTGGTTGAGGAAGCACCACACAGCAGACGACACTAGGACACGCAAGGCAAAACCTTCTCCGGAAGAAGAAAATCCATATTATTATGTTCAGTTTTTGTAAATTTGAGTAACTTTGTCAACTCAATTTCTTAAACGTAAACATAAAGAAAATCAATATGTTCAGTTTTTGTAAATTTGATTAAATGTTAAACACTTTCCTTTGTTAATTGGTAACCACCACCTATGTTATATTTTCATGCAAATAAAACTTGTTTATTATATTTGCGTGGTTTAATTTTACAACCAAGGGTTCCGTTTGTGTTTCCAAAACATTTAAATTAGGCTATGTTGTCTTCTTTTCTAATAATTATGGGCAAAAAGTATCAACTCCAGAATTTAAATATTGATTAAACAAAGGCATATGCATTTTAAAATATGCAGACGTAACATGTAATAAATAAAAAAAACACAGAGTAATATTTCACTTGTAAAAAAAAGTTATGGAAAGTGCGTTCCGGTACTGCTAATTTTGCCATGACACCAATGGTAAATAACTCAATCATTTCACGCGTGGATGCGCAGTACCTCGTGACGTCATCGGTGTCCAGTTTCTCATAAGCTTCTCATAGAGCCTTATTAGCGAATTTCCATAGGTAAGACCCAAGGTCGGGAGTAGCAAATGAGCACAGATCATGGTCCCTAGAACACGTTTTTGGGTGTCATTAAAATTCATATATAGGAAGTTTCTGACAGAAAGTGCGTTTGGTTCATTCATCCGTACTTCTTACATTTATAATTTGTGTATTGGCCTACTTATAGATCCTGAATATGAGACAAATAGTTGTTCATGTAACAATCAATTTTATTCTTTTTTGTGAAGGGTTACATTATTTAAAATTATTTTATTAAAGATTTAAAACTTTAGGCCTTCATCCGATTGTTTTGACAGTGACACCATCTGATAAGGAATCAAAAGGGCTACAAAAAAGGTGTCTTGACATTTTTAGTTCAAATTTACTGTTTTTGAGTAGCCTAATTTAAGTTTTAAATTTTCAAACATCCGCCATTTTGAAACGCATTATTGGATCTAATCGCTTATTTTTCTTGAGATAGATCATGATTAGGTTAAACTTCATGCCAAGTTTGAACTATAATCATATCAGGAAACAGCCAAACCAATTTGTCCTAAGCAAAGAACTGAGAGAACGAGGCTAATTCTATTATTGTAAAGTAATTACACGAACACTCAATCAGTTAAACATTTTACTAGATATGAATTATTTTGTAAAAAAACAAAATGGAGGAGGTCTGGGAAATGAAGCTTTTTTGGTCCTATGTTTGTGTGAACTTTTTTTTAGTTATAGAATGAACTACCGAGACAGTACCGTATAGTTCTGAATCGCTCTGTATATATATTACAACAACCTATAAGGCAAATTTATTACTGAAATGCAAACACTTTTTAATTAGTCAAAACAGATAAATAGTTTTTCAATTTCAATTAAAAAATAGAACGCTTTAAAGTGGAGTGATGGTTTAGTATTGCGAATAACTTATGCAATTTATAATATAATTATAGTATAATAATACTAGCTGAACCGTGCGAAGCATTCGCATTCTAACTTACTTAAATCCCACTTAATTAAAGTACACACCGTATATTTAGTATCGTATAGTGCGTATTTAATGCGTCATGGGCATTGGTGAGGGTTGAAGTAAAGAATAGATGTGTTTTTTTTAATAAATTGTATCATCAGTGTTGCAAACGCCAGGAAAATATCCCTACAACTTATTTGATCTTACATCAATGTTACTTTCGGATTCTTTTTTTTTTTTTTTTTTGTATTTTTTCGTATAATTGTATTTTGTATATTTTCCGGTGTAGCGGTTAAGGAAAGCTTTAAAATGATGCCTCATTAATGTAATTTGATAATGTATTAAGGAAGTTATGGCGTACCGACAAAAAAAATGGCCTTGAGAAATAATATATGTGATATTATAGTATAATTGCACACACATTCGAGTAACGCAAAGAATCAACAAGCATACCCACATGTCTAAGGAATTGAAAAAGACGGACTGAACTTTAAGTTTGGAAAGGTGCACATGATAGCCACACAGGATCTGTTCCATCTGGCAACAATGTCGTCCCCGAAGGCATAAACGTTGCAGTCTACTTAAAAATATTTTAGATTTCCCACAAAGGCATAAGCAACTTGCACATGTTCGTTTGAATTTGAATGTTATCAGAACTACTTGTCAATCCATCTTCAAGATATTAAAACTTGTTATATACTTAATACGTATACGTACATACTATGATGTTTTAAAGACATTATTTTTGAAGTTATACTTCTTTACGCACGTTGTAATCGGGATGGGGTGTCGGTCGAGAAACCGCGTCACGCGTTAGGAATAAAATCCGGAAAGTTCCTTTTTATACCTTTCTTCGTATATTCGTATACTTTCCTGTACTTCAATACGTCGGATTGATTTGAAACTTTGCACACTTATCAAGGACCTAAAGCAATATTAATTTTGTTGGGTGTAGTATGTTGAGCACTGATCATGGTCCCCAGAACATGACGTGATTTTCACCCCCTTTAAAACGTCTGATTGATTTGAAACTTTGTACACTTATCAAGGACCGATGACAATGCAATATTAATTTTGTTGGGTGTAGTAAGTGAGCTCTGATCGTGGTCCCCAGAACACGACGTGATTTTCAACCCATTCAAAACGTCTGATTGATTTGAAACTTTACACACTTATCAAGGACTTTTACTTATTTAACGTTTTAATGTGAATTACAATTAATGAGAATCGTGCTAAATCCTTCCTTTTCAACCTTAAAGTGATTCACATTTATCATAAATACAAAATCATTCATTGATACTACAAACCTAATCTGTATAGACACAATCAACTTCATTATATCCATTTAATAAATTGTTTCCTCGAATTTCTCCTCTTTTCGTATAAACGTTAGAATTAGTTTCCAAATCGTTCAGCACAAACAAGTTGTTTCATCTTGTTTTTGTTAACATTCAATTTATATTTTAGTTCATACATTTAAGTGAGTTGTATTTCAATGTTTAAATACCAGGCCTATTGAATAGCCCGCGCTTAGTGTAAGTATCTACAAGTACCCCCTCCTTCAAGGAAGGCCATAATACTTGCATTCATGTTTATTTATAAATAAATTATATTACAAATGGCTTGGATTGAAGTGAATACAATTATTTGAACTGTTATAAAGTGTACAAATCAGGATTTATAATGTTTTTGTTTAAAAGTGACGTCTAATAAATGGCTTGACACTTCGGCGGGCTAAAGAATTAATCAGTTGGTTTGAAAATTAAATTAAGCTTCTCCGTCTGATTTGAATTTAAATATGTCTATAAAGTTATTTTTAACATACATATACATATATACATGTATGGGGTCTACAGACTCTACAGTAATTAATTAATAAGCCGATTCCGTTAACCGTTATGTTTTTTGTTTTACGTAAAATCAAACCTACTCAGAAACAGTTTAGATTGTTTTACAAACTTAATATAGGTCGAACTTGTATCCTTCCTTGCTGTTCTGTACAAAATTATGTTACAGGACGGGTGTGTATAAATCGCGGAACGTGCTGACCAATGGACCGGTGTGGACCGAAGCGAAGTAAATTAAAAATTCTTGTTTTTAAGAAATCAGTGGACTGAAATCGCGAAACGAAGTAAATTTAAAAACTTCGATACTTTATACATCGATGGACCGAATCACGGGGTACGTGCTGACCAATGGACCGAAGCGAAGCGAAGTAAATAAAAATAATTGCTTTTAAGAAATCAGTGGACCGAAATCGCAAAGCGAAGTAAATTTGAAAACTTTTTTTACATTTACATTAAAAAACTTTGATTTTTATACATCGATGGACCGAATCACGGGGTACGTGCTGATCAATGGACCGAAGCGAAGGAAAGTAAATTAAAAATTCTTGTTTTTAAGAAATCAGTGGACCGAAATCGCGAAGTGAAGTAAATTTAAAAACTTTGTTTTTTTACACATTTACATTAAAGAACTTATTGGATATTTAAGATATAATACTGATTATTTATTTATTTTTTTATAATTTTGTTTCATAAAAAAGTATACCGGTATAAGGATACTTGTTGGATATAGTCAATCGATGTGTCGGTTGGAGCGAAGCTCAATAACGAACGCTTGCCCAAATCATTAATTCAATGAAAATTATATATACTAATTAAATAATTCTTAAATACTCAAATACAAAGTATTGTCCTCCTTTCCCGCTCCAAGCCCGAAGCGAAGTGAATTACTAATCCGTGGAATATTAGTTTTCAGTCTATAAATCTTTTCAAATTATACATTTATTTTATATTTTTAACGTATTTTATACATATATACGTGTATATTGTGTTCTATACACAAATATTTATGCACAAAATTAGGCCTAATTATATATTAGTGTACTTGTCGGATATAGTACAATCGATGTGTCGGTTGGAGCGAAGTTCAATAACGAACGCTTGAGCACATGACTAATTAAATGAAAATTATATTTTATATGCAAAACCTTAATTATTATGTATCTTCTAAATGTTTGAGCATGTAATTACAAGTACATATTTGTGGACGTAAAAGCGTTGTCGCGGCCAGAGCGTAGTCAGGAATCGGGCACTGGTTTGCCCTTTTTTTATTAATTAAAAATATGTATTTCAATTAAATATGATGTCATTTTATTAGTAAATGAACATATACTAATAAAATAATTTGTAAATACTCAAATACAAAGTAATTGTCCTCATTTCCCGTTCCAAGCCCAGAGCGAAGTGAATTAATAATCTGCGGAATATTAGTTTTCACTCTATAAATCTTTTAAAATTATACATTTCATATTTTTAACGTATATACGTGTACATAGGATTTGTGTACACAAGTCCTATATACACAAATAGTTACGCACAAAATTAATTATATACTAGTATACTTGTCGGATATAGTACAATCGATGTGTCGGTTGGAGCGAAGTTCAATAACAAACGCTTGAGCAAATGAATAATTCAATGAAAATTATATTTTATTTGCAAAATATTATTATGTATCTCCTAAATGTTTGAGCATGTAATTACAAGTACATTTGTGGACTTTGTGGATGTAAAAGCGTTGTCGTGGCCAGAGCGAAGTCAGAAATCGGGCACTGGTATGCAAGGTTTTTATTAATTAAAAATATGTATTTGAATTAAATATGATGTCATTTTATTAGTAAATGAATATATACTAATAAAATAATTTGTAAATACTCAAATACAAAGTAATTGTCCTCCTTTCCCGTTCCAATCCCAATATGGGACAGACAGACCCTACTGTAGGCCTAATATTTTCCATACTACGTTTACCATAAATATACTGTATGTCTAATATATTAAACAATGTTTTAACTTGCAAAATATTTCTCATTTTATGTATAACACTTATTATCTACTTTAGCTACGTTTTAGCTGTTAAGCTATGCAAAAATCACAAAATGTTCTGTAGCCTGAACGATTTGATAGTCCGAACCCCTCCGGTTCTAATTAGTTTGGATTAAAGAGGTTCTACTGTATATGAAATATTATATACAAGTTGTTTTGTCTGAGACTACTCAACTGAGCAGTCTTCCACTTAGACAACTAAAAAAAAATAATAACCCAAAGGAGCCCCCACAGCACCTCCTGGATGAGCATGCTGGAAAACCATGCCATGTGCCATAAAATAGTAAATGTAATGTATGTCACTTTAGTTTCGTCCGAATTGTCTTACAGCCCGGCAAGTAATCTGAACATTCCCGTGCTGTATTACAAAAACGGAGTACTTATCCTTCCCACCACAGAAAGGAAAACAATTCACTCAAGAATAAATGGAGTAAATTTAGAGTCATTTATATCATAATAGTAAGTCCCAATGGACATTATCAATATAATAAAAATTATCTAATTGGCATCCACATTCTATAATGTATTGTAGTGAAATTGGGGAAGGACCACCACCAACTACCATGCTTTAAAAGTGATTAATTTTTCATCCATACAATTTAACTTATTCAGTATTTTTAGTAGGCCTATATACAAATATTTTCTAACATGCTTTTATAAATTACATAACCTATGTTATTAATTACAATTACAATGACGCCGTAGAGATTACCCAAGGCATCCAGATGCATAAGGTCACTTTAATAATATACTGTATGTAAACACTAAACAAATCTATTAAATAAAACATAAATCAGATGAGATTAAGATAAACATAAACACATATTTAATTTGGTTTTCTTTAACCCTAGAACTGTTCATGTTAAATTTTTTCCATGCTAAGCCCGTTTGGTGAGTGTTGCAGACATATTTTCAAAAATTCGCCAAATATAGTAATTGTATACCAATCCAAAAGTGTTCTATAGCTTTTATTTAGAAAAAGGTTCAAAGAATTCATATATGACAGTAAAAAAATTATTGATGTAAAACTGACAAAGTTATTAGCTCAAGAAACAAAAAATGTTCAGTAACGGGAAAAAAAAGTTTAACTTTAGGCCTACATAACAAGTAGTAAAAATTTTTTGTAATTTTTTTCATAAGGGTAAACAAGGTTTGTAATTTAGTTCTAAATAGAACTGTATAAAAAAATATATCAATT
>JAGFPH010000420.1:31994-45070 GCA_018207615.1 Philaenus spumarius | reverse complement strand
TATAAACAAGTTTTATTTATTTACCTGAACGAAGCCATGTACGACAGCTATAAACAAGTTTTGTACTTATTTACCTTAACGACAGCTATAAAAACGAAGTGTAGACTATAGTATATGAGCGCACACACACACAAGGTAGTCGAGAGCAGTGACGTATAGGAGACACGAGAACAACAAGGAACAAACATTGAGATTGATTTAAATCAGGTAAAAAACTATTTTGTAATGCAAACTGTATTTTTAGTCTAATACGCAAAATAGAGACTACAAACAGGTTCCATTTTGCTACCACAAAGTACAATCAAACAGTCATAGCCCAGTCGGTGTAGGTTACAACTACCAGTAATTTCAATACGGCTGATTTTTTCTTATAAGTACCTTAAAGTATGTAGATTAACATAAAAAAAATTGACCAGTCTATCGATTTCCCAAAATCGAAAATAAACCAAAAAAGATTTTTTTTATATTCCTTAATATTTCGAGCTGGGATGAAGATAAATAAAAATAAAAAATACCACCGCATATGCATTTCTTTCACCCGAGCAATGGTTTGTCTGGAAAAAATTCGATAATGCAGGTATGTATTTTGAAGCAGGGGAAATCACTAAAAGGGGAAATCTCATTCATATAAAAATATGTGAAGCATTGGCTCATTCTAAATTGGCTGAATTTTAATATATCGAATTGAAACTTGACATAGAAGTTGAAATATACATTTTAGTTAAATATAGGAGTCTCAGCTTGTTATCTTGAAAATGAAAACGGCTCCAGATTAGAAAATTTTAAAAATATCAACCTAAAAGTTTTTTTACAAGTTAAAAATATAGATTCAAACAAGATCAAAGAGTATAAACCTTTTTTATTATTTACTTTTAAAAGCACAAGTAACTTAATATAGACAGAGACTGTGTATAGGCTATTACGCTAGTCTTAACGAAATTGTATTATTTTGAATATAAAAAAGTAGAATTTTTAAAGAAAATGGCAGCCATTTTGAATCCACCATGTTGAATTTTCATATTTTATATGAATCAGTTCCTCCTAAAAACCCCAAATAACCAGTTTTCGTTTTCTTTGAGACACATTTTTTAAATTTCAATATATTATATATTTGGGTAATTTGTTAGATTATTATGTGTAATGAAAAATACCATCGTAAAGCTGACACTTTCCTCTTGAAAACGCTCTATTATAAGTATTTATTTAATATATTATAACTATGCAATAGTTTATAATATACTGGGCCGCGCTTCAAAAAATAGGTCTTCAGCCGTGCGGTCGAGTCGCGCTACTGCAAAATACATACCTGCATTATCGAATTTTTTCCAGACAAACCATTGCACGGACGAAATAAATACAAATGACCTTTTTTATTGAAAATACTTCCCCTACACGATGGTATTTTTTATTTTTATTTATCTTCACCCCAGCTCGAAATATTCAGGAATATCGAAAAAATAGGTTTTTACAATTTTCTTTCAACTTTTGAAATCGATAGACTGGTAAAAAAAATTATATTAATCTACATACTTTAATGTACTTATAAAAAAAAAATCAGCCGTATTGTAAATTACTGGAACTTTTGGTCTAAAATTACCTCTACCGACTGGCCTATCAGTGAGGACTTTTCTCCATAGCAACAACAAAATGTTTCTATTTTAATTGGTAAACAACTGTTGTAGCGATTGCGATTGACAAACTCTAAAAAAACACTGCCACGTGAGTTAATTAAAACCTAGCCTACGAAAGAATTTGTAGAAACGATTCAAACGAATGGGAACGTTGTTGCCTTTTGTATGTTGTGTTTATTTATTTATAATTTTGTACAGAACAGCAAGGAATAATACAAGTTCGACCTATATTAAGTTTGTAAAACGATCTAAACTGTTTCTGAGTAGGTTTGATTTTACGTAAAACAAAAAACATAACGGTTAACGGAATCGGCTTATTAAGGGTCTGCTCCAGTAAAAATAAAATGGATTTTTATCCCATAAGAGCAATGTTAAATTTCATACCATTTATTTCGTTTACGTTTTATCATAAAATTGTTTGCAAGGTCTCATTTTAAGCACAGTCACAATACGCATCCTTCTTGCAATTTACATTTTTTTAAATGTCTTTCATTTGTCAAGTAACTGACATTTTGTAAGTACAAAGTTTGAATTTTTTTCCTAACACAATACAAAATTAATAATGAAAAATAATTTGCAAGTAGGATCCGAAATTGTATAAAGAATATTCAGTTTTTTTTCAACACTCAATTACAAAAGATAGACTTATAAAATGATATGAAATGAGGCAATGTCAAAGCGTTCAGATGCAAGAAATTGCACTGGTTATACTACACGCGCTATAACTTTGCACTTTGGATTTTCGGAGTTTACTGTGAAAATGGTATCGGCAACGTCGCACTGTTGAGACGAGCGGATGTGTCTTATCGCGCTGACTCACAGGTGCACTTCCTGAGAAGGCTCTTTCGAAATTGCAAATTATTATTTTTTTCTTCTGATACATTTTTCAATATTTCTTATCATAACATGTTTGGTCATACTTTGCTGATAATAAATATCTAAAATGTATTAAAATTGGACAATTATAATTAGTATTGTTTATAGATGTACAGGGTGATTCAGTAAAGCGTAGCGGGCTATGCAGATTCAGATTCTACATGCAAAAATAAGTCGAAAATGTAGTATAACATTTTTTCGATTTCGGCTTAGTTTAGCCGTAATTCGCCATTTTGTTTTTTTACATATATAAAGATATAAAGTTCAAATTTAGAATAAGCATTTTATTTGTTACAATTAACAAGTAGTATACCAAACACAAAGAATTTATTTTTAACGTTACAAATTTTTAACGTGGAATATCTTAAAAACAGTTAACTTTACAAAAAAAAAATTACAAGAGACAAAATATTTTTATTTTTTAACGACAGACAGTAGTTTTTTTTGTAGTTTCAGTAGGTCAAAGGATAACCGAGTTATCGACAAAAACATAATTTCTTGGTAATTGTCTACAACAAACAAAATTAGCCTAAAATCATATATTTTTTTAAATTTAACAAAGTTTTTAGTTAATTTTGTAGCGGGCTATGCAGATTCAGATTTTACATGCAAAAGTAAGTCGAAAATGTAGTATAACTATTTTCGATTTTGGCTTAGTTTAGCCGTAATCCGCCATTTTGTATAAAAAAAAGTACTTTGTATTGTACTTTTTACAATAAGATATTTAATGTCAGCAGGTTAAAAACGACATTTTTGAAAGTTTATATTATTTTGAATTTATTATTTTGTTAATAGTATTTGTTTTATATTTAAATGTTAATTTTTCCGCAAAACGATCACAATATATTTAGTTTACCCTTTTTCCAATACTATTAGTTGTCTGATTACAAACATTTTTATATATTATTTCTTGTTAGAAAATTATCTTTAAGATGCATAGTCATAATGAACTTTTCATTAAGTTTTGAAGAAAAAGTGTAATTTTACTAGGAGCCTAGTTGTGAGTCATCGTCCAACCGGATACATTTGATAAGTGGGATGGGGTAGCGAGCCGACCCGCAGCGTTGCCAAACTGTGCAAGTCCCAAGTGAAAAGTTATCGCGCGCGGGGTATAGATAGGGATACAGTGATACCGGAAGTGCGTTTCCTGTTGCTTTCTCGTTTACTGGAGCAGACCCTTAATTAATTACTGTAGAGTCTGTAGACCCCATACATGTATATATGTATATGTATGTTGAAAATAACTTTATAGGCATATTTAAATTCAAATCAGACGGAGAAGCCAAATTTAATTTTCAAACCAACTGATTAATTCTTTAGCCCGCCGAAGTGTCAAGCCATTTATTAGACGTCACTTTTAAACAAAAACATTATAAATCCTGATTTGTACACTTTATAACAGTTCAAATAATTGTATTCACTTCAATCCAAGCCATTTGTAATATAATTTATTTATAAATAAACATGAATGCAAGTTTCATTAAAAGGCTATGCCTTTTATTATGGCCTTCCTTGAAGGAGGGGGTACTTGTAGATACTTACACTAAGCGCGGGCTATTCAATAGGCCTGGTATTTAAACATTGAAATACAACTCACTTAAATATAAATTGAATGTTAACAAAAACAGAATGAAGCAACTTGTTTGAGCTGAACGATTTGGAAACTAATTCTAACGTTTATACGAAAAGGGGAGAAATTCCGGGAAACAATTTATTAAATGGATATAATGAAGTTGATTGTGTTTATACAGATTAGGTTTGTAGTAGCCTATCAATGAATGATTTTGTATTTATGATAAATGTGAAACACTTTAAGGTTGAAAAGGAAGGATTTAGCAAGATTCTCATTAATTGTAATTCACATTAAAACGTTAAATAAGTAAAAGTCCTTGATAAATGTGCAAAGTTTCAAATCAATCAGACGTTTTGAAGGGAGTGAAAATCACGTCGTGTTCTGGGGACCATGATCAGTGCTCACTTACTACACCTAACAAAATTAATATTGCATTGCCATCGGTCCTTGATAAGTATACAAAGTTGCAAATCAATCAGACGTTTTGAAGGGGGTGAAAATCACGTCGTGTTTTGGGGACCATGATCAGTGCTCAACATACTACACCCAACAAAATTAATATTGCTTTAGGTCCTTGATAAGTGTGCAAAGTTTCAAATCAATCCGACGTCTTGAAGTACAGGAAAGTATACGAATATACGAAGAAAGGTATAAAAAGGCACTTTCCGGATTTTATTCCTAACGCGTGACGCGGTTTCTCGACCGACACCCCATCCCGATTACAAGGTGCGTAAAGAAGTATAACTTCAAAAATAATGTCTTTAAAACATCATAGCATGTATGTACGTATACGTATTAAGTATATAACAAGTTTTAAGGTGATATCTTGAAGATGGATTGACAAGTAGTTCTGATAGGTCCATTCAAATTCAAACGAACATGTGCAAGTTGCTTATGCCTTTGTGGGAAATCTAAAATATTTATAAGTAGACTGCAACGTTTATGCCTTCGGGGACGACATTGTTGCCAGATGGAACAGATCCTGTGTGGCTGTCAAGTGCACCTTTCCAAACTTAAAGTTCAGTCCGTCTTTTTCAATTCCTTAGACATGTGGGTATGCTTGTTGCTTCTTTGCGTTACTCGAATGTGTGTGCAATTATACTATACTATCACATATATTATTTCTCAAGGCCATTTTTTGTCGGTACGCCATAACTTCCTTAATACATTATCAAATTACATTAATGAGGCATCATTTTAAAGCTTTCCTTAACCGCTACACCGGAAAAATATACAAAATACAATTATACGAAAAAATACAAAAAAAAAAAAAAAATAAAGAAATAAAGAATCCGAAAGTAACATTGATGTAAGATCAAGTAAGTTGTAGGGATATTTTCCTGGCGTTCTCAACACTGATGATACAATTTATAAAAAAAAAAAAACACATCTATTCTTTACTTCAACCCTCACCAATGCCCATGACGCACTAAATACGCACTATACGATACTAAATATACGGTGTGTACTTTAATTAAGTGGGATTTAAGTAAGTTAGAATGCGAATGCTTCGCACGGGTCAGCTAGTATTATACTATAATTATATTATAAATTGCATAAGTTATTCCGGTTATTCGCAATACTAAACCATCACTCCACTTAAAGCGTTCTATTTTTTAATTGAAATTGAAAAACTATTTATCTGTTTTGACTAATTCGAAAAGTGTTTGCGTATCAGTAATAAATTTGGCTTAGGTTGTTGTAATATATATATACAGGGCGATTCAGAACTATACGGTAATGTCTCGGTAGTTCATTCTATAACTAAAAAAAAATTCATACAAACATAGGACCAAAAAAGCTTCATTTCCCAGATATCCTCCATTTTGTTTTTTTACAAATAATTCATATCTAGAATATCTAGTAAAATGTTTAACTGATTGAGTGTTCGTGTAATTACTTTGCAATAATAGAATTAGCCTCGTTCTCTCAGTTCTTTGCTTAGGACAAATTGGTTTGGCTGTTTCCTGATATGATTATAGTTCAAACTTGGCATGAAGTTTAACCTAATCATGATCTATCTCAAGAAAAATAAGCGATTAGATCCAATAATGCGTTTAAAAATGGCGGATGTTTGAAAATTTAAAACCTAAATTACTAAAAAACAGTAAATTTTTACTAAAAATATCAAGTCACCTTTTTTTGTAGCCCTTTTGATTCCTTATCAGGTGGTGTAACTGTCAAAACAATCGGATGAAGGCCTACAGTTTTAAATCTTTAATAAAATAATTTTAAATAATGTAACCCTTCACAAAAAAGAATAAAATTGATTGTTACATGAACAACTATTTGTCTCATATTCAGGATCTATAAGTAGGCCGATACACAAATTATAAATGTAAGAAGTACGGATGAATGAACCAAACGCACTTTCTGTCAGAAACTTCCTTCTATATTTTTATATACGTTAAAGCCTATAATCCCATCAAAATTACAAAACTGTGTTTTAAAAATGTTTCTTTATAAAACTCGATCAAACTATTGATGCTAATAAACCTAATCAACTGTTAAATAGCCTAATTTTAATTCACTTCGCTTACTCACTTCGGTCCGCCAATGTCTAAAAATATAAGTTTTTTAATTTAAATGTAAAAAACTAAGGTTTTCAATTTACTTCGCTTGCTATTTCGGTCCACCAGATTTCTAAAAATCTAAGTTTTTAATTTAAAAATGTAAAAAACGAAGTTTTCAAATTCCCTTCGCTACTTCGCGATTTCTTAAAATCAAGAATTTTTAATTTATTTCGCATCACTTCGTTCCCTATATTGTAATTTTTATTTGTATTATTTTGTGTAACTAAGCAGATATTAGAATAAAGACGATTACAATAATTGTAATATGTCCCGATTTTAAATATAATGTGTTATATTGCTGTGCAATTAGGTCACTTACATCAGCATGTGATTTGCAAAGAAGAAAAAGATACATAGGTTACATACAGACTATGATCGCATTATCACGCATAATTTTCAAAGAAATTATTAATTTATACAGTGGTAAAAACAGGATCAAAATCGGTTCACTAGTTTTCAAAGTTAGCTTGAAAGAACAGTAAAACGTTTTTAGGTAGCTTTATTTTATAGCTACTATGTGAAGATAATAATGTAATGTTACAGTATCTTTTCATCTTAAGGAAGAAGAAGAAATATTTCTTTTGATTTTATCAGAAACAGCTGTTCGTATGAAAAACTTAAAACAGCTGATTTTGATCAACAGCTGATTTTGATCAACAACTGATTTGGATCAAAAAATGAATATAATTTTAGGTTAGGTAAATCAAGCAATGAGCAGAATCCCATTATAATTTACATCGATCCTCAGGGATACGAATTACAGGCTTTCAAAGTTTCAAATTAAGCAATAGCAAAGCATTGCCGGGTCAGCTAGTAATTTAATATTTGTTAGTAATCATGTTGTATCTATATATTAATAGGCAAGCACAAAACTTGTCGTCCTTTTTTCTCAGCTTGTGTGCATCGTAGGAGAAATTCGCGCATACCGTTAGAAAGGTAGTGTCCTGTAGATGAGCAGAATCCCATTATAATTTACATCGGTCCTCAGGGATACGCCCCAGTAGCTCTCAAAGTTTCAATGTTAATCTTATGGAAGGTCAATCTTAAGGAAGAAGAAAGTTTTCTTTTGATTTTATCAGGGGCACAAAAAACAGCTGTTCGTATGAAAATCTTAAAACAGCTGATTTTGATCAACAGCTGATTTTGATCAACAACTGATTTGGATCAAAAACTGAATATAATTTTAGGTTAGGTAAATCAAGCAATAGCAATAGCGAAGCATTGCCGGGTCCACTAGTTCTTATTATTGTAAACCGTGCTTAGATATTTAAAGATAGCCTTTGTCGCCATTAAATAATACATTAAACATTTATATCAGAACTTTGTACTTATACTTTTTCGGTACAATAGTCTTAATATTTTCACTTTTCTGTTATTGATTGCATTAAAATCTCAGTCAGCATTCAAGGTAAGAAAATGCTCGTTTTAAAAATTATATTAGTTATTTAACTTTGATATCAATATAAATTACAAATAGGATAGGGTAAGTTGTATAAACAAAGCAAACCACCAGTGAAAGATTGCGGGCTCAAGGCTATTGTAATTGTAAATATCGAGATGTAGGCCTATACTAAAAACTAAAACTGTTCAGAGTGTTCGGTCTTCGGTGTAAAATAATATTGAGATTTGAGATGGCTATATAAGCAAGTCGTCAAAGGAGATGAGAGAGAGGGAGATGGGGGAGCGCGCTGAATACAGAATATGTTTACATTTTCACGCATGCGCATTACAATACATTTACCGTCAGGGTTAGTCTTTCACCCTCTACATTTTTTTTTTTAAGACTTGTCCTGAACAGAATAATGTAACGTCTCACCAACTAGTTACAACCTTTCTATCATTTATCCTTACCGACATTTCCCAAATAGTTATCATTTTCTCCGCCAGACGTCGACTCTGTACGGTATTAATTTCTTATCGTGCATAACTGGACAGAGGTCGTTGTCTGACAACCGATCAGCTGTTTCTTTATCTAGTCAGTTAAATTTTGCTTGGTCACAGGAATGTCCTAAAACGTCGGCCATTAGCCTGTTACGAACAAAAACCTTAAGACGCTGCAAAATCGTAGTTATGTTGTTACACTTTAAATAATTTAGTCGCGATTAACGACGGTGTGTCGCTAAATAACATAACTTTCTTCTAAACCTTTGCTTTCCGGATACCAGGTATGAATATTTTAGCTTTACCTTGATAATTATAAAATATTTACTTGTAAAACTTAATAAGGTCATTTCCACTTTTGGTTTATGAATAACTTTCCTAACTCATTTTGTTCAATTTAATAGAGAAACCTATGTATTTCATTTTTACTACAGCCTAAATTTTAAATGCAAACCTTACAGCCTACAAAAACTTTAAAGCCGATACCATGTTGGTTATTACTAAAGCCTAAACATATTTCAACAAAACTGGCCTAAACTGCTCTGTATTAATTAACTATAACTGTGTAGTTTTCTACAGTGTAACCAATATTGAAAACTTTTAATAAGCTATAAGCATAATATTACTGATATGTAACTAAACGTTAACATTTTTTTTATGTTACCATGTGGCTTAGCTAACATGTAGAGACAGTCTTATGCAACATTACACATGTTGTATTAACCATTACAATCTAAGTAGCAATTTGTCACCTTGTGCTACAAATTTTAATAAAACAGCCAACTCAAAGAACCATCATTTTATGCTTATTTAAATTAGCTGCAAGTTTTCTAAAAAGGAATTGTTATTTATGTTATACAGTTATACTGGTTCAACTCCAGGAGATATTAAATAATACAATGGCATAACCTACTCTACAGCTACACCTTGAAAAGGCCTACCTTCTAACAGAACTTTAAAAAAAATAATAATATGTTTCTACAGTGTTTTAGTTAGAGACAGAATTTAATTAAAAAATATGAACAATCTGCAGTTGTTCTTCTTCTTTTGTGTTAAATGTTAAATAGGCTGTATTTTGAAAAGTTATTTTGTACATGTGTACTATTTAGGATATGTTAGTATTTAATAATTGGGAGGAGCAAGCTAGCACATTTCGGACCTTAGCCCTAAGGGCTGCATATTAGAAATTTTATACCTTTTTTTATATATAGAGAGACGTCTCATAATTAATTTTGTCTATTTATTCAATTATTTATAATTACCTTTTAGAGTTGGCCAACGACATATATATATTTATTCTTAAAACAAATCCATGGTATTTCATGTTAAAACTTTGTAACTTGTTAATCTTTTTCTGTATAAATTCTGTAATTATTATTAAAAGGGAGGGTTTTTGATTTTTATTTTGGGGAGGGCTTTTAAATTCAATTTAATAAAATATATATGTTTTCTTTTTTAAAATCTCAAACTTTTCTTGTATTAAGGGCATATTAATAATTTCTTTTTGTATTAAGGGCATGTAAACTTTTTTTTATTTTGGTTAATAAAGCCAAAAATTATATCTATTTCTATGGTTTATTGAGCTAACCTCTAGGTATCCTGTGCATTGTAAGAGATAAGCTGAAATATTCCTACGTTTGGTGATATTTTAAATTCTAAGGTAAGTTTTGAACAGTACCAATCTATGTAGCCCAGTATTGCTTCCGTTCCCTTAATTATTCTTTTTGTAAGATTGGTACAATAATTACTCCTTTGTTATTTTTCCCTTTAAAACGTTTGATCATTCCCCCTGACTTTTTACTTTAAAATTACCACTCTTATTACTTCGTATTCTTTATTTCATTGTTGTATTTTATATTTCATATAACTGGTGCCATAACTATTACATATACATGGTGTCCCATAAGTAAAGTACCGAACTTCGGGGAATAGTTCTATGGGTCAAAATAAGAAAAAAGTTCATATAAACACAGACCCGAAAACGCTTCGTTTTCTAGATATCCGTCATTTTGTTTTTTGTACAAAATAATTTTTATCTAGAGAACGGTTCGACCGATTGAGTTCAAACTTGGCATGAAGTTTAACGTAACAATGATATATCTCAAGAAAAATAAGCTATTAAATCCAATCATGAGTTTCAAAATGGCGGCTGTTTGAAAATTTCAAACCTAAATTACTCAAAATCGGTTTTCCGATTTTTTTTTTGTAGCCCTTTTGATTCCCTATCGTATGAAACATTAACAAATACTAATGCTGATGATAATTTCAAAAAAACAACTTGAAGGAGATGTTTACTTGTATAGTTTCTGTATTCATTGCTTGTATTGACCAAAACTATTTTTAATTTAATGGAACATTTTTTCGTCAGATTGAAGGCCTTGCGATGTAGTCCAGTCACTCAAAAGAGGGGTGTAGAGTGCATGGAATATGCGATAATTTTTGACTTTAGGACTTTGTTAGGAGTATAGTTAGGACTGTTAAGAGGTAAACATACCTACTAAAAGTCCCCACCTCTGGGAGGTGAGCATAAGGCGGGAGGGAGGTGGAAAGGTCCCATTTTTCGCTTATATCTAGGAAACGGTGCAGTATAAAAAAAGGATTCAAATAAAAATGAAAGTTAATTACATTTCCTATAAAATAGTTCCTGTACGTATTTGTCGAATTCCCAAAGGTTTTCGAGATATATGTTATTGAAAATCGCCAATTTTCAAAAAATCGTCTTTACCTCAATCTTTTTGTTAAAAATTTGCTTATAATGCCTCCCACGACCGACCGTTTCTCAGAAAAATTTTCAAAAAAACTATGAGGCAACCTTTACTGTCTAGTGCCCTTGCGTGAACCCTACCGTTAGTGTTAGTATTCTATGTTCTATTTCTATGTAGTTGTAGATAGCAGAGATAATAATGGTAGATAGAGACCTGGTATTATATCTCTGATTCTCTGATAGAGACTAAGTATTTTCAAAGGTAAGAAAGTTATTTACGATTATTATAGGCCCTATGCCCAGTTTTGTCATAGGCCATAAGATTTAAACATTTAAACTGTTTATTCATTTGATTTGTAAAGTTTATATTTTTACTATTTAAAACGTAATATAGGCTAATACGTAATTTTAAAGATCAAACTATGGGCATAGGATAAAAAAAATTGTCAGTGTTAAAAGGAGTGGAAACAGGTAAGGTTATGTTATTTTTAGCACATTATTACTCGTTTCTGTTGCCTCCACTTTTAAAGCAGAGATGCCAACATAATATACCCTTATTTACAAAAACAAGGTTAACTTTACTATACAACTCCTTAGGTATATTGTGACAGAGTTTTCAGCCTATGAGTACGAAAACTCTAGCCGGAGCGAATTTACTAATAGCCTGCGACACTATGCCAACAGAAATGCAAGAATAATAATAAAAAAATAAATAGCCTGAAGTTCTAAGTTATAGTCTTTAGTCATAGTAGGCCTATTCACCTTTTAACGGTCCTAGAATGTAAAACAAGGTCGCCTGAAAAAAATATATCAGCCAAGGATCGTATAGTAAATTTACGCCCTCTAGCCTATAAAATATTCATACGGGCATACAGGCCTAGTGTTTTATTCTCTTACAAAGCATCTTAAATCAATTTTTTTAACAGCAAATTAAATTTTATAAAATAGGCTAGCCTACGAAGCATATTAAATATAGTAGGCCTATATACATGAAAAGGAGAGTTCAAGTTAGTTTAAGCTAAGTTTGATATAAAAAAAAGATTTTATATACTGGTACTGTCCGACTTCATTTTTGTCAACAACTTACAAACTAAATTGTATTATTAAGGACTAGAGATGGGCGTTTTAACGATACGGTCTTATTGCAACCTTTGTAAAATGGCAACGGTAGTCGAAAACAGACCGTTGCGGGATAACTTTTAAACAAAGCAAGGTTTTTATCAAATCCTGCATTGTTGCAGTAGGCCTAGGCGTTGTCAACTTGTAGCGGTGTTATGTTAGTTCGCTACGTTTGTCAAAAACAGGCCATTGCGGGTTAACGTTTAAGCTAAACAACGTTATCAGTTTTCATCAAATCCTGAAACAGTTGTCATTGTCTACTTGTAGTAGTGGTGTTTTGCGTGCTCATGTGTTTAATTTATTATTAGTAGTTTATTGTATTATATACAGTATTTCATGTCACTTATATATAGGCCTAGTAGCCTATAATATACGACATGAAATATATACAATAATAATATACATTTATATTATGTAGAATTATGTCAAGCAAGTACAAAGTGACTAGGCCTAGGCCTAGTAGACTACTACTACATAACTAGCATTTTAAATTAATTTTAGATGAATTAATTGTGTACTTTTTGTTATTTTAACATTTATTTAATGTAAATATTTGATGGATGTAGTTAATTTTTGTCAACAATAAAAATAATAGGGGCCTAGCCTATTGTTATTTACAGTTTTATAATTTTAATTCTTACAATGTGTAATAGATTTTACAATAATCCATAACATAATTTGGTTTTAGCAGTAAGATTTTAACCAATGTAGCAAAACAA
>JAGFPH010000420.1:18091-31594 GCA_018207615.1 Philaenus spumarius | reverse complement strand
CGTTATTTTTAGGGGGTCGCGGCTAAAAAGTATGGGCTAAAATGGGTTGCGGAAAGAAAAAGTTTGGGAATCGCTGACTTAGTAAGTCAATATACAGGCTGGTTGATTCTGTAATGCCCTGAGATAATTCAGGTAGTAGGCCCTAGTCATATGGATTAAAATAAAGAAAAAATCTCCTATGCGCCCGGAAACGCTGCTTTTACCAGCTAACTGCCATTTTGTTTTTTTCCCCTAAATAAAATATCTCTAAGACGACTTATTGTATTGTTTTGAACATAACAATCAGTTTCAAACTTGGTCTTGCAAAATAATTATTGCCTACACTTTGTTCCTATGGATGCAGTGTTACTGTTACTCTATGTTTGTTAGTTTTGACAGTTATACCATTGGATAGAAAATGAAACGGGCTACAAAAATTTACTTTTGTTGTTTTGTTTTTTTTTTTATAAATATTTACTAAATATTATTTTTTATTTAAAATATTATATTTTACAACGGAATACTTTCGTTGTAAGGGGAAAAATATGAATTTTTATAATTGAGTATAAAACTTCTACTCTCCTGTACCAGCATAATAAATGATATTTTAAATAATTGTGTTTTATAATGTGTTAGGCATAAAAAATTAAAGCATCATTTGTCTGAATGCAAATAAAAAACTTTGAAAGATATTTTGTACGCTACCTAATCAATAAGCAACGTGCAATTTAAAATAAACTGTTGTAGGCTACATTAAAAGCTTAATTGAAAGTAAACTGAAGCTGACAGTTTTTCTGGTGAGATTATGATTGGTAATAATTTTATAAAAAGCTTAAATTAACATATGATACTGCTTTTGACAATATATACTTCTCAGCTTACATTTTGTGGTGTTTTGACATTTTTATGTTATTAGGCTACTAAAACATATGTTTTGTGTGATTTACAATTTAAATATCACAACAAATAATAAAAACATTTTCTACTAAGTTTACTATAAACTTAAAATAATGTTTTTTAACCCTCGAACAGGCGGCTTTAACGAAAATGGATTTTTTGGCGTGTGCAAGGATTTTTTCAATAATTCGCCAAAAATAGTAAATGAACCCCAATCCAAAAGTGTTCCATAACTTTGTTTTAGAGAAAGATTCAAGGAATTTATATATGCCAGTAAAAAAATGATAGATGTAAAATTTACAAAGTTATTAGCTCAAGAAACAAAACATGTACATTAAGAATATTTTATTTGACCAAAAATGAAATATTATTATAAAAAAGTGTAGAGAATAAATCAAAGAAAAGAACGATATACTTGTCTTTTCTTAGTTCACTAAAGTGTTTGAAATATCTTTAGTTGAATAAAAAAATGAGGGCAATTGAATAAAACATTCCGCGTGTAAACGAAACAAAACGTCCGTTGGGATTTATGGTGAGAATCAAATGGGCTAGACAGTCCCGTTCCACTGCTGTAATTTACGAAAACCTTGTACTTTCCACCGTTCTTTGACCAAAGATAAAAAAGGTTATATCCAGTTTAGTTCACATCGAATGAAAGCTGCAAGTTTTCTCTACAGAATTGTACAAAGAAATCTGTAAAAACATATTGTGGGTGTTATCTCAATTGACAAATGTGCTGTTTCATTGGTTTCAAAACTGTCCAATCGCAAGGGTTTACAGAAAGCTTAGTCATTCAAATTGTATGGTACTGACATCTGATTGCATGGCATCTTTAGCTAGATTAAATCTTGACGAATCCCATGGTAGCTTTATAATTTTTATCAAAATATTACTGTAGATGGTCTGGGACGTTGAATAAGTGGGAAATAACAGTACAATTGTATTCGAATCCACGCTTGGAATCAGGTTTACAGAAATCTACAATTTTAAAACGACGATTACATATGTAAATATACGTTTTAGAAAGAAATTGTAAATACAAAAATTAAAGTTTGAAACATTACCTTTCCAATGGTGTTTGTCTTTTTGAGATTGAAAGATTTTTAGTGGGTCAAATATTCAATACAATCACTCGTTACAAATGTGTTGGAGTGCCGGTTCTAGGGTTAAGTCCCCTAAATTTGAAAAATGTAGGCATAACAATATCAAATTATTTCATTCTATAATTGATTTTATATGTTAAAAAAATGCATTAAAACCGTTTTTTTATACTTAATTTTAAAAATTCCTTGGCCCCCGGTAGTAGAGGTCGTCACCTAATATCTCCTCTTTTCCCCACACTACGATATGGCAACCTTAGTTTATAGGAAGTTTTTTCTTTATTTCACCCATATGACCACCCTCTGAATTATCTCCGCGCATTATACAATCTCCTTGTACAATAAGTAACATTGGAAGTTGGTAAGGTGGCAGTGTATGATTTTCTTGCAGATGAGGGGCTAGAGTTCCTGACTCTGAACAAAAAATAGTGGTGAAAATGTCAGGAAGCAAACACTAAGGATTTTCATGTTTTATAATGATATTCATAGTAAAAATAGTGCAAAATTGTCAGAAGCTGATTTGATTGTGATTCTAAGGAATGCAATTGCCACAAGTATTTTTTATTTCTGGCTGTCAAATCAAAAATATTTATGTATGGTTTAAAATTAAACTTTTTTGTGGGCCATTCTATCCAGTAATTTTGTATAATTTCCTCAGTTTTACCGTACTTCAGTTCCAAGACAAAATGATATTGTTTTATAGTTTGGAATAAGTGTCTTAAAGCTTTTTTTACAAAGTGTGATTAAATCAATTTATTGTATGTGTGTAGGTCTGAGTCTACATTAAATGAACGTGATCCATTGGACCTTTGTGAGACGCAAGTTGTAAGTAGAACGTATTATATAATTTGTATTTACTGTATCTATAATTTCAACATACCCACCTCTCCAATAATTGTTAAATCTTTTATTAACATCAAATAAGGTATAACATTTCATTATTTAACTTGATTTAAACATCTAAAAGTAAAAATAAAAATACATAATGCAATTCTCTCAAAAAATATGTTTATTGATCAAACGCGTTTCAACGACAAAGTCGTCATCTTCAGTGACACATGAGCTACAAGTAAATTATAACTAAGGAGGCAAGATACTATGTTACATATTTATACCCTCTCACAAAGCAGGGCGTGGTCTTAGTTTACATGTAGCATCCTAAAGCTACATAATCTTATTTTCTTTCACTTAATTATAGAAATCCAATTCGGCTACTTCCCTAACTTCTATACTCGTCCTAATCTTAAGTAAACACTCACTCTGTCTTATCTGAACAGCTGCTAGTTCTATGTCAACCTACGTCACAGCCTCTGACGTTTTCTTTAGTCCGGACTCTTTCTATTTAGAAGTTTCTCGAACAGTAGGACACACAAAGTAGGTCACGACTGATATCTTCCGCCGAAAGTAAACGTGCTCTCTTGCCGAGTTTAACTCCGTCTTTACATATTTTAGCAATTAGTGTCAATCCAGTTTTAAACTGGACCAAGATCGACCCGTAATGACACCTTTTATATACTGCTAGAGCTTCACCTTTTTTTGTTTTTTTTTAAATAAGACTATCCTTGCCTACTGGCCTGTTTATGTATTAAAAAAAAAAAAAGGAAATAAATGTAATGTGCTATACTAACAGAAACCTTTATAAAGGAATGAACATTTTTGGATATACAGTAGAACTTGGATAATTCGAACCTGAAGGGACCAATGAAAAAATTCGAATTATCCAAAAATTCGAATTATAAAAGTTAAATTTTTTTCAAGTTTTAGGTTAGCTCAAAATGCTTGAAATAAAAACTATGTTGCATATGGTTATAGTATAAGTTTTATTTTCACAAATCAAAAGTAAATGATGCTATTTTATTATATGCAGTAAGTTTAATAATGTTTTAAAAATATTTAAGTAAAATAATAAAAATATATTTAATTTTAGTACAAAAAAATTTAATGGTAATCAATGAAGAATTAATAATAAGTATTCCCGTACATAACCACAAGAAAATCTTTAAACAGTATGAATATGTACATTTATACACTAAATTAAACTTTAACAAAATATTGTGAAATGTTCGATTGTCTTTTAGAATTAATTCTTTTTAGATTTGCAAAATCCTCAAGAACGTTAAGTGAATGAAAAACAGCTTCACTTACATTTGTTTGTCCTTCAATATACCGCCGAAATTCACGCAATTGCTGAACGGCTTCAGACGTAGTCGGGATTGGAGACTGTTCAACTTCAGCTTCAACATCTTCTAAATCCGACAATTCGGCACAATTTTTGTTTTTCACTTCTGCTAAAATGTCCTGATCAGAAAGTTCTCCACACACTTCTACTTGTTCGTCTAAACTAACGTACTCCTCAAAGGTGACGTGCGTATTTTCTTCCCATCCGACAGGTAGAGGGGGAACATCTTCTTCTAAAAGCTCAATTGGATGCTGTTTAGATTTTTTAACAAACCCAGCTTTTTTAAAACAATTTGCTATCGTTGTTTTGGTAACTTGTGACCATGCATTGTGGCACATTCTTGCTGCTTGAAGAATGTCGATCTTTAAATTTTTGTTGTCCAATGAATCTGTTAACAGCGTTTGTACAATAAGCCGTCGGTAAAAATGCTTAAAATTTTTTATAATGCCTTGATCCATTGGCTGTACAACTGAAGTCATATTTGGGGGGAAAAAAATAACCTTAATGTTGTTCATAAGTGGGATAGATTTATGCGCAGTACAATTGTCAATAAACAAGATTATTATTCTGTTCTGTTTACGAAAGATTTTGTCGAGATTTAACAGCCAATCTTTGAACAGCTCTGCTGTCATCCAAGCTTTTTTGTTCGATTTGTATTCGAGTGGTTTTGATTTTATGTTTTTAAAACATCTTGGATTTGCGGATTTGCCTATCATTAGTAAAGGCAACTTTTCGGTACCATCCATATTGGCTCCGACCAACAAAGTTAGTCTTTCTTTACTGTTTTTCCCTCCACTGCAGCGATCTCCTTTAAAAGTCAAAGTTTTGTCCGGTGTACATTTAAAAAACAAACCCGTTTCGTCTACGTTAAAAATGTCTTTTGCCGGGGTTTCTTCGATCATTTTCATAACATCGTCTTTCCAAACATTTGCAGCTTCTTGGTTAACACTAGCACTTTCACCGCACCCAGACTTAAAGGTAATGTTGTTCCTTTCCTTAAATCCGTCCAACCAACCGGTACTCGCCTTAAAACCACTTTTCCCCAAACCTGTAGCAAACTCTTCTGCTTTCGTTCGAACAAGGGGCCCAGATAATGGAATGTTTTTGTCCCGAGCTTGTTTAAACCACTTCAGCATACATTCATCCACTTCAGGGTGATCTGGTTCTCTGGCTCTTTTACGATCCTTTCCATTTCCACTCAAAGCACTGCTTAATATTTTTTCCTTATTTTTTAAAAAAGTAGACACTGTAGTGGGTGCTATCCCATACTCCTTAGCAATGTCACATTTCTTCTTGAGACCTTTCTCCACCTCACGAATAACAGCAACTTTTTCACAAAAAGTTAATGTCTTGTATTGAACGCGTTGTTTACTTAAAGACATTGTGATCACTCGAACAAACAATCACTTTCAAAACACAATTGACTAACTACTGTAGCAAGACGCACACTACTGTAACAACAGACTGAGACTGAAGTTCACTGAACAAAGCATACGATAGACAAATGTACACCCTACAGTACCTAAGAATTCTCGGAAGGGACAATTCTCGGAATTCGTAGCGCGTACAAACAATAGCGTCTAGACTATTTCCTCCCCCTCTGTCGCCGCACAGTAACCTGTTTATTTAGCGATCCCTTTCACAGCACACGATTTTACTTTATTGTGCATAAAAAAACTTCGAATTATAGAAGTTGACTTCGAATTATCCATCATTTTTTTTTATTGATATTATATAAAGTTCAAGGGACCGACCCAAAACTTCGAATTAACGGCGATTTCGAATTAAAAACGTTCGAATTATCCAAGTTCTACTGTAGTTGTGGTGCAAACTGGTAAAAAAAATAAAAATTAACTTTACGTAAAGGCACTTAAATGTAAATGTAAAGCCTGTTAATGACAATGCCTTTGAGGTTAAATTTCATCTACATTAACTTTTCAATAAAAGGCTAGTGCTAAAACAATTCACCCAGTGTGACATTTTTAACTAGTTTAAACCAACAAATGTTTTTCAAGTGAATTTTAAAACAAGAGAAAGTGTGTTGTTAAAAATAATTATGTTGTTTTTGAAGTTAAAACAAAAGAAAAATGTATATACTATTTTAGAGCATAAGCTAGGCTAGGTATAGATAATTAAATAAAATATATATGGATGGGATATCGCTATAGCACTTTTGGATTTAACAGCCCCAAAGGGGCTAGTCTTCTAAATTGTTTTAAATTGTTTTGTTTATTATTATAGTGACGTCACAAACTTTATTTATTTCTTAAATATTTATTTATTTTTGTTTAATCTTCTAAATTAATTATTTTCAATTGAATACAGATATACATATAAGTTGGCCAACATTGTATACTAAGGTACGGTATACAAAATTTCCATAATTATAAAAAAAAGCTATTGTCTGTTAGTTTAAGTTTAACCTTGTACCTTTTCATGTAAACTTTGTCCTAAATAACTACCAAGTTACAGAATATGTAGAACTGTTTGTATTTTTTTTTTTAATTGAGTTTTTCTTTGTAATTGTAAATCTTAAATTAATTAAAACTTAAACAAAGGGTGGGTTTCTTAGTGTTTTAGGGAAAGTTTTTTTGTAATAATTTGTAACTAAATAAGGGCGTATAAAAAAAAAAAAAATTTTTTTTTTTTTTATTAAGGGCATGTAAATTTTTACTCTTTGTTGACAATTTTGAATTGTCATATATACTTTCTGTTAAATAATTTTGGTTAACTATTAAACAAACTATTTGTTACTAATTTGACTTTTAGTGAGCAACCTTTATTCTTTGTAAATGGATAACTCAGTTTGTCTTGGTGAATATTTTTTGAAAATATAGTAAGGCTTCCTTAATAATTTTGTGGTTTATATTCTGTGCAGTCTTTCACCTGCTCTTTTGGGTCCGGTACGCTCCCAAATAATTTATTTTTCTTTTAGACTGCAACATACAAACAACCAATAGATTTGGGTAATAACAATACAATAGTACAAAGTAACTTATAGCCTTATGTCTAAAAACTAAGAGTAATAAAAATGATAAATATTTATATATATATATATATATATATATATATACATAAATATATATAAATATTCATATAAATGATATATTTATTTTGCGATCATATAATAGAATGTATTAGTTAGTTCTATATTTGAAAGTTACACATAGTCTTAGTTTTTTACTTTTCGTTTTTTAAATTGTGCTACTGATTGTCATTTGTTTAAGTAGTATAAGCCTGTTACATAATTTAAGTTAGCCTGATTCTGTATTTTGGCATCGATGTGGTTTCTAATATATACGTTAGATAATAAGTATATGTCCTTATATTTGTATATTTATATATATATTTTTTTAATTATAAATAGTTTATTTTGATTTGTATTATTACATATTATATATATGTGTATAGATTTTTTTTGAAACTGTACATAATTTACGATCATATAATAGAATGTATTTTATTTTAGTTCTGCATTTGAATATCGAATTGTAATACTTATTTCCTGTAGTTTAGGCCTAGTTACATATCTTACTCTTAAAACATCCTAGAAATTAACCAATCATTCTTATTACTCTTAGTTTTTAGACATAAGGCCATAGGTTACTTTGTACTAATGTATTATTATTATTAACTCTATTGGTTGTTTGTAAACTAAGACCACGCCCTGCTCTGTGAGAGGGTATAAATATGTAACATAGTATCTTGTCTCCTTAGTTATAATTTACTTGTAGCTCATGTGTCACTGAAGATGACGACTTTGTCGTTGAAACGCGTTTGACCAATAAACGTATTTTTGTGAGAATTGTGTTCTGTATTTTTATTTTTACTTTTAGAAATAATATTTCTTACGAGTCGAGCTCGATTATATTTATGATTGAAGTATTGTAAGACCTCAATCTGAAATATGCTGTCATTAACAATTATTCAGATAAAGTCGAACTAAGGAAGTTAAAACAAATTGCTAAAAGAAAGTGGACAAAAATCTATAAAATGTAGCTTTTAAAAAACTAAATATAAGGCTTCATAATAACCAAAATGTAAAATATTATAAATAGAATTTATTGAGCAAAGTATGTTTTACCTTGAGCAATTTTAGGCTACTAATTTTAATAAATCAAATAAATAAACAAAGAAGGAATCCAAGTAACAACAGGACTGACAAGGATAGCCATATTGGAATGTGACCTAGATAAGGCAAGGGCTAGGTGTGGTTAAACAATTAATTTAACAAGGGAGAGAAGTTGTTCATTGAAATTAGAAGTATGATCAAATACGTTACAGAAAGTAAGTGCCAGAAAGTAAAACGTTTGCATGAGAATATTTGATCAATCCTATTACTTTAAATGAGCAATTCTTGTATCTATCTTTGTATCTGTCGTGGATCTCGAAAACGGCTCTAACGAATTCAAAGAAATTTTGTATTTAGTTGTAGTTTTGATTTTTAAGTACACCCATATAGTTGTATTTCGTGTAAAAACACAATTTTTTTGAGAAAATCTAATTTAAAAGTTGAAAAATTTTAACATAGGGTCTTATGGGTTGCCATGTTGGTTACAAAATAACAACGAAATAGTAAATAAAGCGATCAAAACAGCTGTTTATAAACAAGCCAATTTATACTGTTTTATCACGTTGGAAATAGAGTGGAATAGAACTGAGATTACGTACTATAAAAAATCAGCTGTTCATTGGATAGTTTTTAATTACTGTTAAAAAACAAGCTAATTTATACTGTTTTAGCACGTTGGAATTAGAATAAATTGGACCTGATTTAACAATTTATTTTGTCAAAAAAAAAGGTAAATGTGGCAAAGGTGGATAAATTCTAATAGTCAATTTTGTAATATAGGCCTGGCTCATTTCTGAAACATAGTATTGAGGTTATGTTAATCCTGCAATAATTTTTAGTATATTTCGGCCTGGTTTCAAAACTTCAGTTGGCAGAAGATAGTAGAACTAGGACTAAAATCGTAATGAAAGCCTCTCACGTTTCTAAAGCATGTATTTGAGGATAAAATTAATCTTGTAATTTCTGTTAATATATTTAAGCCTGGTTTCATAATTTTACAAACCTATGTATAAACGAGCCAAAGATTAATGAGATTCTTTAGCGAATTTTCCAACTGCGAGCGAAGCGAAGCAGCCATCTGAAGCCGAGGCGGGGTTGGGACGTGAAGCGTCCAGGGGCAGAGCCCCTAGTGGTAATAATTTTAAAATAAACTTAATAGTAGATAGAGAAAACCCAATTGTACCTCAGCAGTAAAGCAATGGGACTACACTCCAAACTGAAAAGGCCTGTTTACACAAATGCTTCCTCCCACAACAGGAAATTGTACTAAGCCACGTCCCATTCTTCCCTCTTCTCAGTAATGCCTTCCCGCCTCATGTTGTTAATAATTTTCAATACTTTTTTCTTAATTTATTTTTATTTTGGGTGATTTTGGGACTACTTTTTAACTTAAAAAATTTGTAAATAGTAGACATCTGTGAATATAGGATTTGAAAACCGTTAGGTTCTTAATTAAAACTTATTTCTAGTTCTGAATTAATAATTGATAAGTTTTCACTTTGAATGCTATTTTGTACACTAGCTCTATTTTTAACTCCGATCTCGAGGTCGTTCTCAGTGGAACTATATTTGTTATGATCAGAAAATACTTTCGTCTTACATGAATTTTTATAATTAGACCACTTTAAGATATAAGGTATTTTATTAATTCTATAAATGAGTTTAGCAACTTTTTCAAGAATAAGATAATTTATTGAACAAAACTAATTATTTAAATTGTTTGCAACAGCGTATGAATACAAAACACAATTGATAAAAGAATATATATTTTTACAATTACTTTTTATGTCGATATTTACCACTGTGAGATGAGAGTTGTATTTAATTAAAATGATTTTACTTTTTAAAACTTTCCTATGAATTTACTTTATTTCTTAATCTTTATTTATTTATTTAATTTTTTTAATTCTCCCTAGGATCGAAAACAACTTGATAATTTGTTACTTACAAAAAACAAGATGTTCTGGCTTCGGTCCTCGGTTCTTTATCATTTTCCTGGTGGTGTTGGTCCTCCAGAATTCTCCCTAGTCCTGCGAAGTCCCAAATTTGAAAAGTAGGCCCGTTACTCTTTACCGGAGTTTTGTTTCGAAAAGCCTGCACCCCAATTTTCTTCAAGATATACTTTCTCTGGCTTATGTCCAAGTCCGCTTCTTTTGCAAGTATTCCAAGGTAGTCGTTCCCTCAGCTAGCCTCTGGAAAGTCCCTTTTTGGATCTGTGAAGTACGTGGTGTCGGTACAGTATCTCAGTCGCAACTAACTGGATAAATCTTTGACTTTACTTTTCTCGCCCCTCTCTTCGTTATAATTTACTTCGTTATAATTTGGCAAAACTCTATTTCGACTTTTAATTAATTTGGTTATGTTTATAATATTCATTAATTTATTTTCTATTAACTCCTGTATTTAAATTTTGTAAATCGGTGCCGAATTGTTTTATATAGCATTGTTTTCCTTTTCAATAATTAGTTCTATCCTTGACTTCCGTCGTAACATCTCCTCTCTCTCTTGAAGAGCCGCCGTGCTCTTGTTGACTTAAGCCGTGCGTGTCGGTTCTTGAAATCCATATGTTTTTACTTGGAATTTCCAAAACTGCCATAACTCTTTCCTCCTTGGCCCAATTTTTTATTTGATGGTCTCATATTGTTGGCGATGACCTTCTGCTCATGTAGCTCTTTGAATCGAAGTCGTACTCCCATTATTCACCATGTTATCCGCTCCGAAAGTTTGCGTTAAATTTTGAAATTGATTTCCTTGGAATTTCTTAAATTTGAATTTTTTTCTTCTATCCTCTTCAGATTGTTCCGAAACGAACGAAACTGATTTCGACTTTTCTGTAGCTGTGTTGGTTCTCCAGATATCGTCGGTTTTCTGAAGCCTAACTTTGCGCTCCCGATTTTGATTATTTGTTCCCCCATTTTGACTTTTCTCACATCTTGCGCGATATTACAATACCTTTAAATATTATCTAACATGTTATATATTTTAAATTACAATTTTCTAATTTTTTCACATTTTAATTAATTTGAAAGTTTTCAGTTTTTATTATTTAATTTCTCTGATTCTAATAGTGACTTTTTGCCGAAACCTCGCATACTTATTCTTTATTATTATAGTTAGTCTCCCATATTTTCTCTTATCTGAACTTCCTTTTATGGGCCTTTTTTAGTCTAAGAATGACTTTAAAACCGTCCCCCTTTTCCTGTTAAGTTATTATTATTTTAAAATTGAATTTAGCTAATTATTATTATCTCCTGTTAGGTCTCTATTAGGCCTATTTGGTTTTTTTAATTTATTTAAAACTTAAAACTTTTCCATTTTTGGTCTTACTTTTTGTTCTGTACTTTCTGAACTAATGACAACTAAATTTCTTTTAATACCATTCTAATTAGTTTTTTCTTCTCTTTCTAACTAACTAAAATTATTTACAAAATTTACAATTATGAAATTTAACATTGGTTTAGATTACCCTGGCAACAGATAGACGCGGACCAACTCTTGCAATCTATGACAAGAATTTTCCTGTCCTACCTTGTTGATTTAACTTAGTATTTTTCAGATTTTTCATGCCTGCTATTATTACAATTGATAAAAACTTTTCTTTATTTTACTAATAACTTTTAAAATATGCAAATTTCGTCAAATACTTATCCTTTCTTTTAATGTTGTCCTGTTTTGCTGACTCTGATACATTCTTTCAAAATTTGAATATATTAAAATGGGTTTCTTATGCTTTAATTAGCTTATGCTTTAACTGTTGCAATATGACAGTTACTTTGACAAAAATTAGATTTTTGTTCACTAAACTTTTATTGTTAGATCCTATGTCTCGGGTTTCCCATGCTACCAGTCAAGATCAAATACTATTTTGGTTAAGGGAACACGTACTTACACCCAGCGTGAATATTTACAGTTTTTGATGTTTAAAGTGTACTGAACAATGTGTAAAATGTTTCAGACCAGTTTGCTTCCACACTATGAGTCATCCCAATCGTCAAGCAGTGCCAACACCAATGGTAAGTTTAGTTTTTTGCCACCAATACTCCTAAGCTTAAAATAATGATATTAGAGCAGATGAGGGTGACCAACAATTCTAATAAAAGGAACAAACTTTAACTTTTTTCTTTATACATGAAGAAACTACACACTACATTTTTCCGGGAAAATATAACAACATTGCCAGATTCATCTGAAAGTAAGAAGTGCTAACAACGTACGTTCGGAAACTAAAAACATACTGTGATTGTAGAATTGAAGTTAGTCTAGTTCATTCTTTTAGGGGTTGCAATTCTGTTATACAATTCAATCTATAATAATAATATAGAGAAAAAACATAATTTACCTTATTTGTGCGGAGGGAGAAGTTTACCGCAGACAACAAGAAGTTATGTACGCTGTCGTTTATGTCAGGGTATTTCACTTTAAATTAGTATTCTGACTTGTAACCGTAAAAAAAGTGTTTTTTTTCTTCTGCACTTGGGTGTTTTTTTCACAAATATTGCGCCACCCATGTTCTATCTGTCACTGGTATGTTGACATACTAATACTACACACGCGGGTATGACTATATATTCCATTATCGACATAAAAGTGTAAAATATTACAACCAGGTTTTCAACAACATTGTAAATACGAAACAACACAACCATTACAAATTGCAGCCATTTTAGAAGTGTGCTAATTTCCTAATTTCACAAAACGCCACCAGATTCACTGAATAAGAATGACGTAATATTCAATTTGCTTCTTTTGTTTGGTTACTTTCAATGTCAATTTCTACATTTCAGTTTTGAAATTTTACAATGACACATTAGTAATATTATTAATAATAAACAATTTTCATTTATATTTTCTATCGTTTTATTTCTTTCATTTTGATTAGTATATTTATTATTTACCTTTTTGGTGTCTGAGAACTGTTGAAATAAAACCTAGATCTGCTTGGATTAGCATATTCTTAATTGAGTTTTCCTGGATAAAAACAAACTATAACCAACGGAGGGTGGCCCAGGTTTTAGATTTTTACCTGAACTATATCGTGGAGTAAAGCACAGGCATTCAGTCACTTAGTTTTTATGATGTATTTTATTTTATTTATCAAGCAATTGATTCTACTTAAATTATTTATCGTTCCAAAATTATTAGTACAAACAATTCCCTGCAATAGTAAAGTTTTATGACACATTCAATTTAAAATTTGATTACATAAATAGTAATAAAATAAAATTTCCAGATACGGATAAAATCAGACTTAAAGCTACAGATTCTGAAGACATTGC
>JAGFPH010000420.1:7244-17991 GCA_018207615.1 Philaenus spumarius | reverse complement strand
ACAAAATAAATACATATGACCTTTTTTGTTGAAAAATACCTCCCCTAAACGGTGGTATTTTTTATTTTTCTCTATCTTCATCCCAGCTCGAAATATTAAGGATAATCGAAAAAAAATGATAATTGATTTTTTTTTCGACTTTGGGAAATTGATGGACTGGTAAACTTTTTTTATGTTAATCTACATACTTTAAGGTACTTATAAAAAAAATCAGCCGTATTGCAAATTAGTGGTAGTTGTAACCTATACCGACTGGGCTATTTATAAATTTATAGATATGCCTTAAAACTTATTTAATCTTTAATTTTACTTTTATTTTCTTATATTTTGAATTATGGCAAGTCACGCTTCACACATTAATAGCAATCCTCATCATGATGGGCTAATCGACTAGTTACTAGTACGTTATTCGACTAGTCCCTCATGTAATTGTTAGTCGGTTGATATGGACGGACTAATCGATTAAAAACCGTAGGCATAATGATAGTCAGTTTGACATTTTAAATGGAATGACTATAGAAACAGATTGACTAGTGTACAAATGATAATATTTACAACTAGTATAGAGATCAGGGGCGTCATTTGGGGGGGGGGGGGGGGGGGGCCAAGATTTGAAAAGTATTAAAATTACAATTTGAAAGTTTAAAATAATAGGCGTGTAATGATGATGCCCAACAACAGAAAATACCAACCTTTAGAGTTGCAATATTTTCGAACATATCATTAATTTAAATTATTTTAAACAATAAGGGGTTCAACTATAAGTATCTATACAGCTTTAATATTAAGACTGTATGTTCAGTTCAATGAAAGGTGACTGTGTTGTTACACACATTTGGGAATTTCGTATTCCAGCCACTGACACATTTGTGTCTGTCAACCAGCTTTCTTTCAAGGTATCACAAGCCCCGCCTACCCCACACTCCAGTCTATTGTCTTGTCTCGTTGCTATTTTTAGACATGGACAGGATATGAGTCATTCGCCCTGTGCCTTTTCCTGTTTCCTCCCTCAGTCTAGTCTAGTATGACGTGAAGGTCGTGACGCGCTGTACTCCCGCTGCTACTGTTTTGTTTTAAAAGTGTATTGAATTAGTGTCTCTTGGATTTACTAATCAAAATATTTTATAGTCTTGTTTGTTTCGTGTAGAGTGAAGGGGAGAAGGGTACATAAATATTTAATAGGCAGGCCCGAGTTTTTTTACTTTGCGACTTTGCGTACATATGTGCAATTAGTTGTTAGTTCTCATATCAGATCAGGCAGTTATTTATTATTGCACGTTCTGAGTAGGTACGTTGAATTAAAATTAAAAAGAATAAACCAGATATTCGATCTTTTTTTGGAAAGAAAAAAGTAGATACTAGTGGTGATGAAAGTGTCAAAGGCAAAGACCATGAAGGTATAACGACGGATCTAAATCTCCCATCTACCTCATCAGAGTTATTGGGACAGCGTTCTAAGATTCCTTCAACTGCATTAAGCCACACCCCTCAAGACCATCCAGTCCAACCAGTCATGGATTTCCCTGCAAATAGTCAAGGTAGGAGGTTCACCGCCCGGTACTATAATATATACCAGTGGCTTGAGTATTCTGCTGTTGAAGATGCATGCTACTGTTTTCCTTGTCGGCACTTTGTTCCTCCGACTTCAGTTCGTCAAGGTGAAACAGTTGGTAATCGAACATTCATTGAAAGAGGATTTCATAAGTGGAAAGATGCGTCAGCACTATTTCAACAACATGAACAGGGAGATAGACATAAAAGCTCAATGGTAGCTTGGGGAGAGTTAAAAAATCGCAGTGTTCTTAAAATGTCAGCTGCATCTTTGCTTCATATTCTGGAGATATCGAAGAGAATAGGAGACATGTAAAAGTTCTGTTGAAAGTCACTCGTTTCTTAGGAATGCAAGGTTTGGCTTTCCGCGGGCATGTTGAATCTGAAGAGTCCTCAAACAAAGGGAACTTTAACCTTTTCAGTGGCACGCCCGTATATATACGTTTGTGCTATTATAAACGTCTCAATGAATACAAACCATAGAGACTCACTTAATAAGAACCGAGCAAACTTGTTGTAACAGCTCCTAGATGGTGCTGATAAACTATCTTTTCCTTTACACATACTATTTAAACCGATAGTAAAGTAACTGAAGTATTGTTAATTTGTCAGTTTTCTTTAATCAAGCCGTAGCCTAGTGGATAACGTTGCGTCTTCCTGATCAGAAGATGCCGGGTTCGAATCTAGGCTAGGGAGACCAGATATCTAATCATATCTGCAGTTTGAGGGTAGGAGGGCGGAAATAAAGCAAACGGTGGTTGGCTCGCTTCCAAGCTGACGGGAAATGACACTATATCTGGTCTCCGGCTGGGGCTGTTTTGCATAATTTTACTAAAGTATATATATATATTTACTAAAAAAAAAACCAGGAAAAAATACTAAACATTTGATTTCTTGATTTTTAGGACAAGAAAATAATCATTTTGGTAATTTGACCCTATGTTGTTCAAAACCCGCCACTGAAAAGGTTAAAGAATTGTTGGATTTAATAACAGAAGATGATTCACACCTTAAGGAAAGAGTTAGTCGGCGATATGGCCACTACTCTTCACCCGAGTATCAAAATGATTTAATTGGAGTTTTTTCTTCAAGAATCTTCAAAAAAATAAGAATAATTTTGCTGTAAATGTCATAGTATTTTAATTACATTGTTTATATAAAAGTAAATAATCATTGGCATAGTTCATGTTCCATACCATTAACCCTATTACTGTATTATTCTGGTCAATATGTTAATTCAAGTTTAATTGCTTTATGCCTATTCAGTCTATATTGACTTTTACATTCATCGTACAATACTGTTATACATAATTAAATTTAAGGACTTAAGGTGTATACAATATTTCATTCTAAATATTTGTAATGTGCAACGAATTTAGCTGTCTCCAATTTCTTTATACTTTATAACTATATTTATACTTATAACATTAAATTTATTTTATTAAAGTAACTATTTTGTTTGTTTATGCCAATTTTACCTCTATTACTTTCATTATGAAACAACTGCCCCATTTGAATTTGCAGCTCTCCAGCTGGCCTGGAAGTACCCAAACATTTACTCAGTTAGTCACCACGTGTAGCTATATTATATTAGATACCAATAACTGTAATCATTTCAAGATAAAGTTTGCCCCTAAAGGATGTCTCAATATAGCGTGAAATAGCTTAAAATGACATGTTTTATATTGTAAACATTTTTATTTTTTGGGGGACCCAACGGACCCTCCCCCGTACCGGGGTCGGGGGGGGGTTGCCCCCCAACGTTTTGGTGAAATGACGCCACTGATAGAGATGATAAAATAGTAATAGTTGTACTAGTCATGAAGATAGAGTTAAAATTTTCATCTATGGTATTGATGGGTCCATACCAAATTTTTTGATTCTCGATACTGATACCTATTAACAAAAACCAACCAGTAATTTAACTAGGCCTAATTATTTGTAATAATTACAATCTCAGCGTATGTGCGTGAAAAAATTGATGCCCAAATACAATTTGTGAAAACTTAATAAACTACCATTGTTGAAATATTATTTAAAATACAATAACGAATGTTCGCAAAAAAATATGATGTCCAAATATTATTAGCGCTAATTTTATAAAACACCGGCATTAAAACGTAATTTAATATACAACATCGTATGTCCATGAAAAAAAACTACTCCCGAGAATGATAATTTGTTCTTGTTTATATGAAATACAGGCGTTAAAACTTAATTTAAATTACAACTGCTAAGGTTTGCAAAAAAAACAAAGGCTCTTCATCAGGACTCCCACAAAAACAAATCACGGTTAGCGTATATCCTGAAAATGTCCAAAATGTTTTTCCCGACTTAAAACTAATAGAATTATTATACTTTACTTACCGATGTACAAAATGTGTCACATTAAACACCCTAATTCTATAAATAGACATGATAAGAAACAAATCCATAAGTAGTTGACCTTGAACCTACTTTACCTTCCTGTGTACAAATAACAGCCTAAGCATGAATAGAAATAAAACGAAGCCTTTACTTAACAAACGAAACAATTGCCTAAACATTTTACAACGGAAAATGTCTACATACATCAAATTAAGAAAGATTTACATTTTTCCTACTAATATTTATTGTTAAATGCTGAAGTGGGTGTAAATACATAGAATGTGATTGCAAATACCGGAAATTACATTCAAAATACGGAGAACCGGCAAGTCCGACAATGATATAAACTGAGAATCTCTCGGTATCGGGTTCGATTCTCAATACTGATACCCAAGCTAAAATAATCAGATAACAAGAATCAACCCTTCCCTAGTTTATGACCTGCAAAAAACGTTTATTCTATACAATGTTATTCTGCAGCCCTCACAATGTCGCACCGTCGCTCGATGTTTTGCTTTGGGGTTCCTTGCAATAGTAAAGTTTTATGATACATTAAATTTAAAATTTGATTACATTAATAGTATTAAAATTTAATTTCCAGATACGATTAAAGTCAGACTTAAAGCTCAAGATTCTGAAGGCAATGAGTTCCAGAGGACCTCTTCTCCATCCAATAACCATTCAATGGGACAACATTCAACATGTGTTAAGAGTACTTCAAAGCCAACTAGTACTAGGGTAGTAGTTCACAAATATTTATGCAGTGAATGTGATTATTCTTGTGTTAAATCAAGCGTCCTTAAGGTTCACAAAATGACCCATACTGGAGAGAAACCTTTTAAATGTAAGGAATGTGATTATTCTTGTATTCAACCAAGTGCACTCAAGAGACATGAAATGAGGCACACTGAAGAGAAACCTTTTAAATGTAAGGAATGTGATTATTCTTGTATTACATCAGGCAACCTTAAGAGACATGAAATGAGGCATACTGAAGAGAAACCTTTTAAATGTAAGGAATGTGATTATTCTTGTATTACATCAAATGAACTTAAGACACACAAAATGAGGCATAATGGAGAGAAACCTTTTAAATGTAAGGAATGTGATTACTCTTGTATTAAATCAAACGATTTTAAGAAACACAAAATGAGGCATACTGGAGAGAAACCTTTTAAATGTAAAGAATGTGATTTTTCTTGTATTACGTCAAGTCACCTTAAGCAACACAAAATGAATCATACCGGAGAGAAACCTTTTAAATGTAAGGAATGTGTTTATTCTTGTATTGCATCAAGCAACCTTAAGAGACATGAAATGGGCCATACTGGAGAGAAACCTTTTAAATGTAATGAATGTAATTTTTCTTGTATCACATCAAACCACCTTAAGAGACACAAAATGAGGCATACTGGAGAGAAACCTTTTAAATGTAATACATGTGATTATTCTTGTATTACATCAAGCCACCTTAAGAAACATAAAATGATGCATACTGGAGAGAAATCTTTTTAGTTGTGATTTTACTTGAACTCAAATCACACTCTTAACATATACACATGATGTGTTCCTATTTATAGTTCTTTTAAAACAGCTGTTTAATTATGTTTGTGTAGTTGCTCCTTTCTTTATATCTAGGCTCTCTTTGTAGTAGACTTTGTAAGAGCATCATGAAATGTGATGTCAGTTGTTTGACAGTAAATAATGCCTTTGACTATAATATGTATGTACAAATGTTTCCAACTGTATATATCTGTCTTTTACTAAGCAGCTCCTAATTATTTTGACCAGAGAATCATGTATTATTTGTTTGAACAATGAAGTATTTATTTTAGCCACAGATAGCATATTTTTATTGTTTAGACTAGTAGTATATTATAAATCATTTGTGCCAGTTGTTTTTAGTTGTACAAAGTAAACAATTTGTTTTGTTCTTCCTGGAAAATTCACATAATTTTGAATTAAAATAATATATTATTTATTATTAAATTGTTTTGATATTACTGCTAACAATTACATTAAATATAACTTTTTTCATATACAGTATTTCATGAATCCCCAGTCTTGAGTGGAGTCCTTGTTGTTGAGACAAGTTTATTCCCTCTCTTTATTTAATAGGTAATATTTAAATTTTCCCCTGAGATTCTGTTTAAAAAAGGTTAAAATCACCATTATCTTCATTATCTGTTCAAATAAAATCTGGGTCCTTGTCATTGTCATCAAAATAAAATAGCAGTTGTGCTATAGAAGCAATTGTTTTCTAATTTACTACTCATGTTTTTTTTTTTAAATTTTTTTATTAGTAAATCCCCTTAATTTTATTTCAATATCTTTCTATAATTGCCTTAACTTTTGTTACTTTATTGTTTACTTATAATGATATAAAAGTATATTATTGTCAATGATTTAGTCATGTTAATACTTTTTTCTTGTACCTAAAGAAAACGGGAGAGAATTTGAAGGAAGGACTGTATTTAATCCATGTGTTCCTACCCTCTTAAGTTTACTTTGGTAGGCTGGTTCTTTTATTTTGTTCTGATTCGTGTTTTGTAGTTATAATAATATTAAGTATGTTATTCTGTTCTTTAAATCCTTTGTAAACCTGTAGGTTGTTAATAGATAATAACAAAATATCGTACTTTATTTTAACTTAAGTTTTCTTTGCTTTTCCCCTTATTTTGGTGTTACAGATTTGACAATCCGCTATAATCGAGCACACTATATCAATTAAGATAATTATTGTAATTAGTAGTCTATGAAACTAAATGTAATATACCTATATAAACATATACCTGGATTTCCGTCATGCAACTTATTTTGTAGTTTACACTACGAGTTTCGAGAACAGGTTCTCATCTTCAGGTGTTGAGATAACTCACATGTGAGCACGTCAAACAAAAATAAAAAGTTGACGATTGACCGCGGCAATGCTAAGGCACCAACGCCATAACATTTTTATACAGTAGTTCCGTGTTTTGTGATTTTTTAATATACATAATCAATATTTTATTCCAATGTGCAGTGTGATGTTTTATGTTGTAATTTGTGTGTATGTGTGTTTGTTCGTACTTTTTATTTTTGTTTGACGTGCTCACATGTGAGTTATTTCAACACCTACATTCAGTTTCTCCTTAGAAACGTATTTAGAATTCAAATAGGCATAATAAAATGTTGTTTAGCGTTTGGAAGGAGAGATGTTATGCCTTATGCGTTAAGAAATAAACAGACTAGTATTTCACTCCCCCTCTTGTTACAGGAAGTAATGAGACTGTAGTGTAGACTAGACTTCAAGGTCAGTTCGATCTCAATTTTTTACTCTTTCTCTTAATACTCCTTTAGATTTAGAACGCTAGTGGGCAGCACAATACCAGTGAAATAGGAGCAAAAAATTAATAAGTAGGCCTACGGTTGTTTTTACCCAGAATGCGCTGGCGTAGTCTCTGACCATATAGTCCATAAGGTGGGATATTTGTAAGGTATATAATCAAAGGTAAAAGTGTGTCAGTATAGATAGAGTTAATATAGTGGAATACGACTGTTTTGGGCAATAAAACGATTCTGTCATTGAACTACCCAGTGCATAATCATTCATTTAATTCAACCCAACCAATCTTGACAAAGAGTCTTATCCATGTTTTGGACCCGGACAAAAAGGACGAATTCTCTTTTCTAACAGTACATAAACATGATAACATTTATTGTTAAATCCATAAGCAACGTGCATTAGTCTACTTGGCGGGGATAACTAGTAGTTCTGTGAACAGTAGACCTCGCTCATTGAAATAAAAAATGTGGTTTTGAGCTTAGGTTAAAAATAGTGTGCCAGTAAAGAAGTAAGCAGAAGGTTTAGCCAGTAAAACATTATTTTGCAATTCCAGGGTTTCTAGTTCTCGTTTTTTTCCTTTTCTTGAGCTTTAACTGCTAAAGATTTTTTTTTAGGGGGCATTGTGTTTTATTTAGGTTAATAATGCATAAGGTAGCTAAAAATATCGCGTTATTGAGGAAAAACATAGAATTAAAGATTTACATACTTAAATAACTAAAACTTAACAATGTATTTACAGTTCCATATCATATTCCATATCATAGAAATAATGAAAACAAACGATGTTAAAGCGTCGTGATAGTGATCTCAACCCATGACCAACACTTCCCAGCTGTCCAACGGTCATTTTTTGTATGTCCTTATCGCCGCGAGGTTTCATCTCATGTTGTAATTTAAGTAAAGCTAAGTCAAATACTTTTATGAAATAATAATTTACAAGTATACAGTTCAATTCTTTGATTTATTCTCTACACTTTCTTATAATAATATGTCATTTTTGGGCAAAGGATATATTCCTAAATTACTATGCAAAATAGGCCTAGTTTTGTAAGCAGTCTTGTAGTTGGAACATAAAAACTGGTGTTTTCAAAATAAGAAATTTGAAATTGATAAATATTTTTATACAGTTCTATTTAGAACTAAATTACATTTATGAAAAAAATTTGTACTATGTACTTTTTATGTAGGCCTAAAGTTTAACTTTTTCCTTCCATTACTGAACAAGCTTGTTTCTATGGGCAAGCACTTTGTTAATTTTACTTCAATCATTTTTTTACTGGCGTATATGAATTCTTTGAACCTTTATCTACAAAAAAGCTATGGAACACTTTTGAATTGGTTTAGAATAAACGTATAATAACATGGTTAAAATACAAAAATTTGAATGATTTTGAACAAATTTGAAGTTTACGGCCATTTTGTGAGCTTACCTGTAGAGATACGAAAAAAATCAAGAATACAATTTTGTTGAAAATCAAATTTGCTACCTGCATAATGATATTAGTTTTGAAATTTGATTTATGGTTAAGCCACAAACTGGCTTTGGAAAAAGCTTACACTGAGAGAAACGGTCCGGCCGCCATTTTTATTTTATTTAAGGGGTTAAAATGGAAATACTGTATATATGCATCGCTTGGCCAAGGAATAAGGAACATCCATGCAAAAAATCATCAAAATCGGTCCAGGCGTTTGGCCGTAATCGTGAGACAGACAAAATGCCGAACGGTCGAGCTAAAACGGAGACCTTGCTTCGCTCGGTCAATAATGTACCACCACCCCAGAGCCGCTTTTCCGCTTGGCGCATGCCTAAGGCGCACAAGATTTATGGGCACAAAATAATGGGACTTTTTTTAATACATTTATTTCTGGTTCAATGTTCAAACATTTTTTCACAGAAGTTTTAAAAAACAAAGGACATAAAATTACAGCAAACACACCCTCGCCTGTTAGCCAACGCCCAGCGAGTCATCTACCTATGCCTTGTGTTTGTGTGGAGAGTGGAGGTGACCTACCTGTTGTCAGTAAGGGACACGGCGTGCGACGGGTCCATATGTGGTGGATAATGGAAAGACTCCTCAAAGAACAAAGGAAAGGAGAGTTAAGGAAAAATAAAATACCTCCCGAACCAAAATTTGCAAGGCAAGAACTCAAGGAGGGGAGCTCTGGTAGGGGTGGGGTAGGCGTAACAGTTTGAAGTGCCAGGGAGGTTAAAAATGGCCATGTACCAACCTCAAAATAAAATTGACACTACTTGAATATGTGCTTCGAAAGCTTTCACAAAATAATGCATTAGGTGGCTTATCTAGAAGGTCCATAATCAAAGATAATGCTGTACGTAGACACAACTTGTGTTAAAGTCACAGATTTATTATATATTGCAAAAGTGGATACCAAGGTATATAGTAGCAATGTATGTAATCTATGTGAATATAACCTTTGATTATTGAGATTGATGAAGGTTCATAATCAAAAATAAAACACAATAGCAGGATTGTGAATATTTTAAATTAAAATTAAAACTATGTGAACACTGAAAAGATGTTTAGAAAAAAAGAATTGATCTGAAGAGTATAATGTATGTAGTAAAATATTATATATAAGTGTTAGCACAGCTTTATGCTTTTTATGTGTTTTGAGCGGAACCCATCTAAAAAGAAATTCTTGTATGTTGCTGTTATATTAATTTATATATTATAAATATTATTATTTATAATTAGTTTACTTATGCTCGCCCCAAAAGTTGGGAGTCAATTATAAATATTATTGTTCTTGCTTGCCCCAAAGTTTAGAGGCAATTATAAATATTAGATCTATTAACTTCTGGAAAAGTCACAAGTTGCAGCGTCAATTATAAATTGTAGTACTATAATTTAAATAATACTAACTTTCTATGAATTGAAAGGTTGGAAAAGCTGTAATTTTGATATATGAATTTTAATTATGCATAAGCTATACTAAAAGAAGTACAATAAATAATTTACTCATACACCATGGATACAATTTGTTAATAAGAATTGATTTATTTAGAATTTACTTATTAAATAATATACATTGCATTCAAATATGATAATCTGGTTTTCTAAAGGTCTGATGAATTTACGATTTTTTTTTTTACTAGCCTCGGTTAGAGTTCATTTGGTAGGCGCTTATAATTGTCTGTATTTTAAATTAAGTCTTTTGAATTGTTTCTATGAAATTATCTCGGGGTAGGCACTCGGCTAGGTTTAATATATTCCTTGAAATAAACGCATTTTTAAGAAAACTTTACTATTAAAATGATGTTCAGAACGTAAATCAAAAATTGGCGATTACTCTCAAAGTAGTTGTTAGGAAATTTTAGGATTGGTTTTTGAAAAGGATTAAAAGTTCTTTTATTTGATGATTCAATGTTCATTTACTTGTATTACTATAGTTTACCATTCTCTGCTAGTTCATTGGCACTGATTCTAATATTTTTAACTTAAAAATTGAAAAATTGTTTAACACATTGCAATTTGCATCTTT
>JAGFPH010000419.1:490574-511665 GCA_018207615.1 Philaenus spumarius | reverse complement strand
AAAATCCGCCACAGATTAACAACGGCACTTCAAAGTAACATTAAACAGTTTTTAATGCAAACATAATTTGTTCGAAGCCATTAAACGCGTTTTAAAACAGCTTAAACGATTAATTGATCTATAATAGGCCCACAGTAATTACTACTAAGTAGGTTTAGTAACAAACATAGGGAATTTACTTTTAATCTCTAATGGATTTATGTCGCAATGTAATGAGACTTTTATAGAGTAAGCTTTTGAGGTTAGTTTTAATAAACAATCACTTCATAATTGAAATGACTTTGTTCGCAGTTTTTAATTTACCTAGATCTTAACCTAACCTTGTTAGTTTGTTCATCCTAACCTAAAATTTTGTTTTTAATAGTTACTTTATTGAGTGTTTGCAGTGTTCAATCTATGTCCACAGCTACTGCCTAAGCTAGGCCTTTCTGATGTTCTTTAGATTATCTTTTTAGTCTATAATAACCTAACGTAAAATTTAGTTTCAAATTTTGGTACTAGTGTAGATTAACGTGACCATCAAATCGGACGGAGAGAAACAAAACTTAACTTAGTATTCCTTTACATTTAAAGACACTGTACATCATTGACTGCGGTAAATCTAATATCGACAGTATAAAAAAAGAAAAAATAGAATTTTGGCGAATTAACATTGGCAACTTTCAGCCATCTAGCTGAGCCGATATAACTGTGTTGCCAGGTTTGGTAGAAAAGTAAGAAGTACACAGAAGTAGGCTACTAACTTAACAAGTTAGATGTTTACACACTGAAACCAAAGGCCGACTGTGATTGGAGAGTTTAAGTCGGTTAAGTACAGGTTTTTTTAGGTTGCAAAGAATGGCGTTAATATTAATTTTGTCAACGTTGGCAGTTGTTTTTTGTTTTGTTAGAAAGAATTAAATTTTAAATTGTTGAATTAGGTCGTACTAAATCTGACAATTTTAAACTACTAGAAAAAGTAAAGGAAATTTTCAATTGCGACATAGTAATGTTTTTCTAGACTTGATATAGTTAAATTCGTTAGGCCTATTTATGAGTATTTTAATGTGTTGAGGTAATGGTGAAAATGACGTCAGTGAAAGTGTACAATAAATAATAAATAATTCAACCACGCAGCTGAACCGCTGGCGTGAGTTGAGCAAATTTCCAATATTAAGGTTATAATCCTATGTTTTAGGGTTTCAACCAACAATTTGGGAAATAGGTCTATTCACGACGGTGCTGAATAGCTGCAAAATGGTTCGTACTCCAACCCCCGTATTGGGAGTATCTTCAACACACAATGCATTGCGTGCTTCGCACACCATTCCGAATATTGGGAGTATCTTCAACACACAAAACATTGTGTGCTTCGCACGCCAACCCCCGTATTGGGAGTAGCTACAATACACAATGCGTTGCGTGCTTCGCACGCCAACACCACGGTAGAATCCACCACATGTTTTTGAACGGGTACTTGTATGGTGTTTTACGTTTTGATCGATTTTGGGGAAACCAAGCGAGCTATAAGGTCGCGTAAAAAAACAAAATGTGCAGAAACACAACTTTTATATTTGTAGAAAAAACTCAAAAACAAATTCATTCTCGTAGGAAAAATCTCAAAAAATAGTTACTTCCGTTCAAAAACGTGCTTCCGAATGTTGGATTTTTTTGGCTAACGAACTCGTCCGAGCGACGCAGACAACCAACATGTGTTCCAAATTTGAACCAAGTCGGACTTAAAAATGTGGCCGCTAGAGTGCGAACACACACACACACACACACACACACATATATATATATATAAATATATTTATATATATATATGATTTTTAATGTCACCCCAAAACGTGTTCTGGGGACCATGATCGGTGCTCATTTGCTACTCCCAACCTTGGGTCTTACCATAAGGACCACTGCAATAGCTAATTTTTTCTATGGAAATTGGCTAAAAATAATAATAATTATTATTATTGCTACGAAAATCTATCAAAAATGGCGGAGGTGTTCTCCAAAGCCTTAAATAAAGATTTTCCTTTCAATCAGAATATTATGGAAAAAATACATTAGGTAGGCCTAGTACCTTTATGCGATGACACTCGAAGTTTGAGTGAGAATTGGCAAAAGGTTGTCGGGTTGGCATACAGTTGACGGATAAAGTTTGTGCATTGAACGTGTCAGTTCACTTAAAAAATATTAGCTGCTAGAGAGTCCCCTGCTCGCTTCGTTCACCTACCCCCGCGGCAATTAAATGCAAACAGAATATTGTATAGCCTACTCTCAGAGTCACTTGCATTGTGGTAGGGCAGTGGAAGTAGCGGAGACCTAAACTTGACGCTTGGGCAGTAGAGATTTTGCTTGGATGACAGGAATGTTTAATATAATAAAGATATGCTTCCTGTTTCCAGATGTTATTAAACATGTTCAAATCAAATTATTTCGTTTTTTTAACAGCAGTTATATTAAAGGTTAAAAGAACCACCAAGGCTCAGATCTACACTTTAATAAACCCTAACCTAAAAGTTAGAAATACAAATAATTGCTTCAAAGTTTGAAATCAGTTGTTAATGGAAATATTAGAGCAAACAGCTGTTTTATCTGTTATTTTATTCAATTGGTTGCTATGATAATACTGTGAATGTAAATACATGTGTTGGTTCATCAGTCTAGGCCTAACCTAAGATTTTTTCCGACTAAATTTACAAATATTTAAATAAAAAATGTTTTTATCAAAATGAATTAGGTATGTTACTCAGGGATAGTGTAGCTTTTTATTAGTAAAACTATTTTTCAATCGGTTCAGTAGTTCCAGAGATTCCAGTACCCCCTACGTACAAACAAACAAATTTGACCTCTTTATAATATTAGTATAGATATGCATGCCTTAAAACAGCGAGAACAACAATTTTTAGTTTGTATTATTAACTAAATACTAAAGTCCACTAGCAGCTAATATTTTGTAATAATTAAAGTACAGAGATCGTTTTGGACGAAACAGACGTACGGTAATGTCTAGATTCGGAATGCCTAAGGGCTGTTTTCGTGTTTGCAATTTCCCCCGCGACGACTCGAACCGATGTTCTGTTTTTGCAAATTAACTTAAAGAGCACACACGCTGAAAAGTCCGTAGGAACCGTTTGTGCAGAAAAAACCGCAGTTCCACTCGACGGAACTATCCGAACGAATGAGTTTTACAGCCGAACAAACACGACCGCCGTTCGGCAGAATACGGAACGGAGGTCGCTTTATTTACAAACCCCGGTCCCTTGGTGTTCGCTCGACTTGAAATTTTTTATCCGCTTCGTTGCGTCCGACTGATTAAACCCACATTAGGAATAATTAAACTTTGGCCTAATTAGAAAATCGTAGATGATAAATGTAGATTTATGTGTGAAGACAGTTCCGACCGCCATCTTGGATTAAAACGTTCTCTCCCAGGTGACGCGTCCGTTCAGCAGGTCTACTTTCTGTTCAATTCATATATTTTTTAACAGTTTTGCCTTTTTAGTGAAGTTCCATAGGAAATATGAGCTATTGCAGTAATTCTTATGGTGGGATCTTGAGTGGTCAATGAGCATCGATCGTAGTCCCCTGAAAATATACAACAGTTTCAGTTTTTTTATCTCGCTTTAGTTTTTTTTAAACTTTTTTATTCCAAGTTTGGTTTTCAGAGGTATAATTGAGTTTTCTAGTTTTCTTTTAATTTCAAACAAATAAAAATAAATTATTAAAATAAAGAATACTGATTAAGATAAAAGGATAATTCTCGGAATAGTTCATGTATAATTTGTGTATGTAGGCCTACTCTGATTTCTAAAAAAAATGATTGTTATTAAAGTTGACTACCTAAGCTTTTACAACTTGAGAACATTAAATTTAAATTTCTGAGTTAATGTAGCCTACTATAACAAGTACAACCGGTAATCTCCTAAAAAATATACAAGGCCCTCCCGGTCCGACAATTGAAGGTATAACGCGTTTTTTTGGAAAAGAATTTGTAGAGTTCATTGAATTTGTGGGTGGGGAGATTAGCACACTTAGGCCTACCTTTACCCTTAAAATTTGCAGTAACCAGATTTTTGGAGGTTTTTATTGTCTCTTGGACTCGACATCGGTGCAGTAGTGTTTGTCTCTTGGACCCGACAACGGTGCAGTAGTGTTTGTCTCTTGGACCCGACATCGACATCGGTGCAGTAGTGTTTGTGTTAAACCAGTTGTGCGCCGCTTTGAAGTAAAAATATCTATTTTCTCTAAAAGTACGGTTTTCAACGCGTTTCGATGACTAGTTCGTCATCATTAGCTGCTGACGATGGCATTTTCGTATAAACACGTTTGGCAATTGTTTATACTATTACTTTGTCAGAACCAAATCTTTCCGTTTTGATATATGTTTCGCGTTTATGTATTCTAACAATAAATTAACATTAATAAAGGCCCGGAAAAATAAATTCACCCTAAAAATAAAAAAATAAAAAATAGCCTGAAGTTCTAACTTATGGGTAGGCCTACTGTATCTAGTCCCAGTATAATTATTTTCAAGCAAACCAACCCAACTAATAGTAAACAAGATAAGGTGAGATTTCAATTGGTTGGCTATATAGGCCTATATTGACGAAAGTAAATCTCCAGTAGCGTGTGATGAACCGTCAGCAAACGACGCTAGTTCTTCATCAGATGACGTCTTAGTAAGTTACTCATTCGTATTTCTTTTTCCGTGTCTTGAATTATGTTAAATAACATAATATAACATATCTCAATACGGGAACATTTGCTATAAACATACTGGGATTAGAGACCATAAGTTAGAACTTCAGGCTATATTTTCTTCATTTTTTATGGTGAATTTATTTTCCCGGGCCTTTAATCATGCATGAATAAGATACTTATCTCAATATGGGAAGATTTGGCTCTGACAAAGTAATAGTAAACAATGACCACATGTTTTACAATTAAACATTCTTGTGAGCAATTGTGTGAGCGACATCCTCCAAGTCAATCATTGTGCTAAAAACAGAAACCCAAATCAAGATTTTGTGAAATTTGATTACCCTATTTGTAAATAAAGTAGGCCTTTGAACTAGACAAGATGAGCTAATCCGTATCGTCTACTAGATTGTCTGAACAGTTGACAACGGTCACGTGACCTTTCAGTGGAAGTAGGCCTAACTTTGCTAATGTAGTAGAGTCACAAATTGCGTACTCAGGCGGGACACACACGTTGAGCGAAAGTCAGCTGTTTGTAAACACAACTTGAACGATAGACAAATGTAATATTTATCGTAGAAGCCTACGTAAACGGATGATGTCTGTACGTTATTGCATATTATTTATAGTCCTGGGGCCCAGGCCTTTAAAATTTTATGATTACCTAACTCTTGAGACTTCGTATATCTCTTATTTAAGTCGAGTCGGACAACATTTTTATTTGCAACAATTCTCGGTAGCGGGGCGTTTTCCTTTGAGAACCCGACAAAGTCATTGATTTGATGCGGTAAAAAAATTTATAACCTAAACAATAATCATAAAATTTTAAAGGCCTGGGCCCCAGGACTATTATTTACTAGTAAGCCCGAAGCAAAAGATCTTACATTTTAATAATAGTCCTACTTCAATTAACGATTTTAAAGGCCGGTTTTCACTACGCGAACAAGGCACAGGTTCCGGACAGTGTCGTTTGAACGGAATCGATAAACGATGATTTTACGTAAGAAACAATGGGAATGCCAGATGTCGATTTTCACTTGTGCTGCAGGTTTCGTACAGGGTTCGGACAGTGTCATTTGCATCAGTTCAGGGAGCGATTCAAATGGCACTGTACGGAACTGATGGCACCTTGTGTGTCTTGTGAAAACGAGAGAAAGGATAGAAACAGTCCGCCTTTGGGTATTTCTAAATGTTGTGTTCCTTTTCTGTAGTTTAGGTTGTAGATGTAGCTCATATAATTGTTGGTAGATTATACAGAAATAAGATATATGTTTTTCCTGGATCTTCTTTAAGTCTGCTGAAAATTCTATTAAATTCTCCTTCCTCATCCCTGTCTCTAAACAAATTATGAGCCCAATATCTCTTTACACGCTTCTTCCAAGACTAAGTAAACGCCACAAGCAATGACAACATCTTCGTTTCGATTCATAAAGATGAATTATTATCAAAGGATAATGAACACGACGAAAGAACACGAAGCCTGTACGAGTAGTGAAAACGGAGGCGACACTGTACGTTCCCTGCCTTGTGCGTATCTTGTCCGCGTAGTGAAAACCGGCCTTAAACCAAATTGCATTCATTTAGGCAACCTTTAGTCAACATTCGGTTTCATCGTCAGAAAACCTATATTACAGAAGCAGGACCTTTTTATGTTTCTATAAAAATAGCAATAATTCAGACCAATATCCCGAAACAGACCTGCTCAGTCGTGTTTGCTACCCACACTTGGCAGAAAGAATCAGATGTAGACCATATATTTTGCAACACTGTCAGATTCTTGATTATTGTTGATATTCTAGATCCGACAGCTCTGTTATTTCTAGTATAAAAGCCTTTACAATTTGTTCAAGATTCGCATAGTTCGCTTTTGCCCTAATAAAAAGGTCTGAATCGTTGTGCATTAACGAAAAATTGTTTTTCTGACAGTGTACTTACCTAGAATCAGACAGTTCAGAAACATTCAACTTGTCGTTTTTTCAGTAGTTGCCCCTTCCGACAGTCCACGCCGAACGGCTTTCAAACTCTGGGCATGCGCTCAAAAAAAGACTCACTGGCTCTAATGCTCTACTATTAGCTTTCTTGATTAATGATCATAGATCTGGCAACACTGTCAGCTTTCGTAATTAGTGTTGATCTGGAAAACTGTTAACTTTCGGGAAATGTTGATGGATCTGGCAACAAAGTCAGTTAGCTGTATTATTAGTTATTATGATGTAGGATTTATAAATAAAACAAGGATACATAATAATATTCTGTTTGTTATCTTTTAAAGAAGTTGGAAATATAACTAAATAGTAGGTCTGGGGGCATGCACCAGGAACAGCAACAGACTCGATACACAACCTTTGGGTATATCATTGAAAACATGTTATCATCTAGTAGCATTTTCGTAACATTTTAAAAACAAAATCGCGCACAAAAGAACATGTGAAGAAAGCATCGACAAAACATCGGAACAAATTATCTGAGCTGAAAGTTAAAAGGAAGCAGTGAAGAAGGTCTCCAATTATACCCCGCAAGGCGTGCCTCATCCTAGCACGTTGGCTATTAGCCTCTTCCCGACACGACTGCGGACTGACTTCGTGGTTAAAACATTTACGTTTTTTAGTCCCCCTCTCTCTTACTAATGAATACACGTTTTCCCTCTGAAGTGCCTTATTCGGGCGAGAAAAGGATGTAGGCTACTAACTTTCTAAACGAGGCAATGATTTTAAAATATAAATAAATATTGAGCTTTGCTTGTCAGATTAATAGACTATACCGGATTGTCAACACAAATAATACGTTCAATTCAAACACGTTTCGACAATGTCACCATCTTCAGTGACACACATGGTTTGATTGTTGTACCTCGAACTGTATTATCTAATATTATTAATATTTTATATTACCTACTAACAGTTTATCTGAGGCTCAGTCTACTTCTAATTAGGTCTGTACTGGGTGCCTAGAAAATATTGCACCAAACTTCACCAGGATATTCTGTATAGGTTAAAATAATGAAACATTTCCAATAAACGTAGGTCAGGAAATGCTTAGTTTTCCTTTACTAACCACTTAATACCTTTGGAAATTGAAATGATATTGACCTCCGATTTTGTGTAGAACTACATATTTGTTAAGTAACTTTTTATCCTTTTATACAAAGCCTACTGGTGGTTCCAAAATATGTGTAGGCCTATTATTTCAGTACATAAAAACAAAGAAAACAGTTTCAATGAACGTAGGCCTAAGTTTGGAATGCGATGTTTTTCTTATTTCAAGAACACTGATAATTTTATAGAAGTGAATAATCTTATAATGCCGTTTAAAATTTTAAATATTTTATACCTCTAAATCCACTAATTCTGCAAAAAATATTCAAGACCATGAACATTTTCCTGATTTAAAGACGAAAATAAAAAATGTAAAAAATTTCTGTAGGTTAAAGGGCAACAAAGTTATCTGCAAAACTTATAATTTGTTTGTAATTGTGTACAAAAACCAAGATAAGCCTGAAACTAATATATTTGTTCTGATTACTTTTAATAAGTAAACTCATTTTTTTCATTTCATATTTTTGAAGTCTGTAGGCTATACGTGTTTATCGCTTGACCTACAGTATACATGGCCTTGTTGGCAGATTATAGATACAGTGTATCCGATATCATAAACGCACGCCATCTTGGAACTATAATTTGTCTTCGTATTTGTACTATGTACGGTCAAACGGACTGTCTTTTCTTATTCAGACAAACTGATTTTTGGGGCGTAGTGAAACTGCCAAGACATTTAGGTACTTTTGAAACGATGAAACTGCCCCGCTCGTTAAAGAGGATTAGGAAGGGTCGCCTCGCAAGACTAGAAATTCTGAAATTGCCCCGCGCGTCGTATCAGTAACTGCAGCCTTCTAAAACCAAACCGACCTCGGGGCCATTTCAGCATTTCTGGTCTGGCGAGGCGACCCTTCTTGATCCTTTTTAATGAGCGGGGCAGTTCATCATTTCAAACGTACCTAAAATATCGGGACAGTTTCATCGTCCACGATTTTTGTGATTTCCCTTCCACCGAGCCCTCCACAAGCTACAGGCTTTATCCTGATTTTAAGTTTCAAACTGTTTTCAAAGAACAGTGTTTTCTTTAGAAACGAGGTTTTGTCCAGAACAAATGTTATAAAGTGTTGTTTTTCTGAAAACTGTTGTTCTTTGTTTTATTGTTGTGGATTGTGGAGTAAACTGTTAAGATACTGTATCGTCATTTCTATAGTTTTCCTGATTTTGCAATAAATACACAGTTTTATTTCTACTTATAGGCTAACGATTTTAGTTATTTTAAATAATTTCCCCAAAATATTGATAAAAAAATGTCGGTAAAGCAATAAGAAATGTGAATTCAACTTAATTTTTACATTACATAACCAACAGTTTAAACAAAGTACTAAATAGTAGTGTTAAAACGATAATAATATTACAGTAAAACGATCCATTCCAAATAGTAACAGATCAATAATATAACCTGTTATTTTAACCAGTCTTTTTCTAACAGTTCATTTTCGTTTGGCAAAAAGAAACGCCCACCACTAATTTATACCGGGGGAGTACCGGCCCACGTTACCAAATAGGTTCGAACATGCCCAAACTACCTCGCTAACCACTGCCCCACGCCGCTCCACGATATGATAAATCGTCGACTCTTGGAATACGTAGCAAACAGCCAGACATGTTTCGTGCCCCCGTGACAAAACAGGTGCTTTAGATTTATTGCCGGGTTCTCGGAATACCCTCGTCTCGCCATTTACTTAGGCTTTACATTGTTTGTGACGAAGCAGGTGGAAACAGTAACGGCCCCAGCGCACAACCTCGAGGCAATCCGTGTTGAATACCTCGGGCACCAGACAGATGCTTTTACCTGGTATTTCCAAAGTCGGATGGTTCAACCCTCCCCAGGTCATAGACTGTTGTAACAGAACGTCACTTAAATATAGACTAATCGCAGTTTCATTTGAAACGTTTATTTTGTTTTTCTATACAGCTCACTTTTGACGATAGACTGAATTCATTCAGTAGAGCTAATAATATACCGATTCGCTCAGTTCCGCTCCGAACAGATTTTTTGAACGTGTTAGCGATCTGTTTGTGATTTACTCAGCTCCGCTGCGAACAGAGTGTTTTGGCGAGGATTCGATTCGTTTGTGATTCTCTTAGTTCCGTTTTGAACATATTGTTTTAATTAGTTAGCTATCTGTTTGTTTGTGCTTCACTTAGCTCCGCTCCCAACAAATTTTGTTGGTGAGGGGGTGATCCACCAGTTCGGATTCTAAGACGGTCATAAACATTGGTTACCGTGTTTATGGGTTAAGGACGAAAAGGTGCGGGCTTGTAGTGGATCTAACAGGGATATATGATTACAAACTGGAAACATACTGTGACTAGTGACTGTAAGTAAATAGCCTACTTAAAGCTATTTTTGTTAGGGTTGCAAATCTGTTTTAGGCCTATAAAACAACGTAATTGCTAACAGTATTAAAATAAACGGTACGAGGAACTGACACATACTTTATCACAAACATATTTAAATTATTAAAAGATTCACTGTGACTTCATAATTGTAGGAGGGGTGATATTAAAGTAGGAGACTAACTAATAAATATTGTTATTATTAGCTAGAGAGAAAACTATTCGATCGATTTCGAACAAATTTGCACCAAACACGTCAATTAGGCCTGTATAGACGCACGAAAAAAGGTTTTGAAAATTTTTTAAAAACAACCTTCTTTTCGGCCAAAAAAACCCCCAAAAATCAGTTACTATTATTATTAGCTAAACGAAAATTTTTAGAAAGATGCGGTTTTTAGCATGTGAGAGGGTACATTAAGGGCTACAAATAAGGCACGTTTTATCAAAATCGTTAGAGCCGTTTTTTTTAATAAAAAAATAATAACTGATTTTTTTAGGGGTTTTTGGCCAAAAAGGAGGTTGTTTTTCAAAAAAATTCAAAACCTTTTTTCGTGCATCATTACAGGCCTAATTGACATGTCTGGTGCAAATTTGTTCGAAATCGATCGAATAGTTTTCTCTTTAGCTTTGTATACATACAACAGACATACATACAGACAGACATTTTGTAAAAAGCACTTTTTTGGACTCAGGGGTCTCAAAACAGATATTTCCACAAACATCTTAACATAGATTTTTTTTGCGAGTTCACTATAATACTTTTACTTTCTCCCCCTATACCATAGTATATGGAGAAAGTATTGTATTCGTCAAAATTTTCGAGTTTGAGTTTTTGGTGGAAATATCCGTTTTGGGTCCCCCTGAACCTAAAAAAGTGGTTTTCGGAGTGATGTCTGTGTGTGTGTCTGTGTGTCTGTGTGTCTGTGTGGATGTTATCAGACCTAGAGCCTAAACCAGTCGTCCGATTTTGATGAAATTTGGTATGGAGGTATTAATCCACGGTATCTCCAGGCGTTTTTTTCATTTTTGTGAATTTTTTATTTTTAAGGGTAATTTTCCCATAAAAACCCTTAAAATAACGGAAAAATCAACTTTTCTCAAAAACGGCTCTAACGATTTTGATTAAAATTTTATAGTTTATTAGGGACCTAAAGTACTATAAACTGTAAAATTTTGATCAAAATCGTTCGAGCCGTTTTTGAGAAAAGTTGGTTTTTCCGTTATTTTAAGGGTTTTTATGGGAAAATTACTCTTAAAAATAAAAAATTAAGTTCCTATAATGAGGGAGAAAGTATGTGTCAGTTTCCTGATACCGTTTATTTTTATACTGTATAGTGAGAAAGACAAAATGATAATTTACTTTATGAATAAGGTTTTGTTAAAGACTTAATATTTAGTCTTAAAATTATACAACTTTTGGGGAATAAGACAGTAATTGAAGCAGGTAGAGATTCATGTAAAAGTTGACAAAGAGTCATTTTGTCACTCAGAAAAGGCCCAGACTTTCTATTCAACCCTTCGTCGGAGTGTACACCCAGACTCTCTGTCCTACAATCGCTTCGTTCAATCAAATCTGGATAGTAATAAAGTAGGCCTGCATCATGAAATAGTCCGTACATAATGGTGGTTTGAAATAAATTACACGCATGTTTTTTACTACCATATTTTTGTTCAATCATTTCTAAAAGGTTTTTTCAGCTTCTCGTGTTCAATATTACACTTGAGGCAACGGTATCTGTGTGGGAAATTTCTCGCGTTCACGTTGGTAGCAGTGCTAGCGCCCAGTTAACACCGCGTTAACTAGATGTTAATTGGTACTACAATGTCACGAATAGAACACATCCCGAAGAAGCCACAAATAGTTCAAACATCGAAGGAATGTCAAAATGTCTGACAAGAATAGAAGGGTTCGGTGAACTTTGCGAGGACATTTTGGGGCGTTTTGTAGTCAAAGTATAGAAATATCGTACTGGGATTCCCTGACGTCGGTTGGTGAATGTGTCGACGAAGGCTTCACCGTTTTTGCCGTCATAACAATAGTCTTTAGGTTCGGTGAACTTTGCCAGGACATTTTGGGGCGTTTTGTAGTCAAAGTATAGAAATATCGTACTGGGATTCCCTGACGTCGGTTGTGAACGTGTCGATGAAGGCTTCACCGTTCTTGCCAGCATCGTGTTCGCTTTGCTCGTCATAACAATAGTCTTTAGGATTTCCCCGTACCTACACGCACAATTTCTACCACATCTGGAAGGGTCCGGAGAAACGCGTGTCTATTTTTAGCCGCATGTGGGGTGTTTTAAAAACGCCGACCAAACTAGGTTATGTTTTTAGTTTAACGAGCGGTTATCTTCGCAGTGAAAATTGTCGGTTTATTTTAATCGAGCATTTCGAGAGGTCTTTTTATACCGTGCGTAATTTGAAATAAATTACTTTCCTATAGGCCATCTCCACCTCTGCGAAATGACAAACGTTATAGCCTGACTAGTAGCGCCACAGTCGGCTTGATCGTCGAAACATGCATAAACAATCTGGGAAATAACTTTAGACTATTAAGAAGGCTTTAGTTATATGTTTTACATGTCACCTTAAAATGTGAAAATTATTGTTTGAATACTTTATAAAGTGCATTCAAAATAAACGAATTAACTTAACGGATGTTAGTGCGAAGGGTATGTTTTCGCTGTTTTACTCATTGTGGAGAAACCCTTTAACCCAAAAATTCAGAAACAATGTACAAAAAAAAGTGATCTCGTTTAAGTTTTGATTTTCAATTGCCATTAAAGTAGTAATGCAGTAGGAAAAATAGTTCGTTGAAAGGCGCAGTTTTGATATTAACAAAAGGATTTTACAAGCCAAATACAACGTACTATTAAGCCTAACTCTTCTAATCTCAGCCTTTAACAGTCCTGTAGTGTTTACGGTGAAGGATGGACAATGTTCGTTCTGTAAGCTGAACATATCACGATGACAATGTCTTCAGCTGAACAAGGCCTGATTGGCTAACACCGAGTGTACAGTGTTATTTTAATAAAACTTGTCCGAGTAGTCAGTGATCTTGTGACACAATGCCGGACTGAAAGCATAAGTGTCAGCGTCTGCTATCGTCCACTTATGTTCCCCTAATCTACACACCATCCAATACAAACAGAAGGAATTGTGAGTAGGAATATTTCTGTAGGTTTTAATTATTAAGAATGCTGTGTATTATTTACATATTAAAGTAAAATATGGAAATTATTGTTTGGTAACTTCCAAAAAGTGCATTGCAAATATTTAATTTACTCTTAAATAAACCTTTTATTAGAAAGATTTGCTGTCGATTTCTTTTAATTATGAGGTATAAGGCAAAAACACTCGGCCTTTAAAATCAGTATAAGGGGTTTCTTAAGTTAAAAAAACTGTGTCCGAAACACGTTATTACGTAGTATAAGCTTTCGTGTTTTAAGCAAGGTGCAGCAGACCCTTAACCGATTCATCCCTTGTTCAGCTGAAAACAAGTTATGTAGTAGATATTGTATGTTTAGCGTATAGAATGAACATCGAGCATCCTTCACTGTAAACACTACAGGCCTGTTACGGGCCGACAACTGTCTATTGCCAAAACCGCTTCACTTTAACACCGTGTAGTTTATTTTCAATGTTACCAACAACACGGAACAAAAAAACTGGTCAACGGACAGAGTTGGACGAAATCCAATCCCTCCGCAGCCTTGGGACTGCCTCTGTGTAATTAGCCGGTGTAGCGACATTCTCGCTAATGACACATTTTAGGTTAGGTCAGATTTTAATCTTTTCCCTTTCTTCTGGTAGTTTGTTTTCATTTGAGGTTTTGGTAGCCGACTTCTGCCTTGTTTTAATTGTTTCCTTTTTAAAACGTAATTGTTTTTTTTTTATTTTCGTTTTCAGGTAATTCCTTTCTGTGTATGTGTTAACTGTTTTGGAATTAATAAATCTGTCTACACGAAAAGTTTAATTAAAACTGTATGTTTTACTTTTTGTTTCTCAAGCTAAATGACAGACTTATAGGTTAGGTTTAATGATTTGTTTTTGTAATCGGTTCTTGTAATTGTTTTGTTTGGTACCTGTTGGCATAATTTAAATTTCTTTTAAATCAGCAATGAGTTTAGTTTTTTATGGTTCTGCAACCTACTTTAAAAAAATAGAAACCCTTTTTTTTTTATTATTTGTTCAATTGTTGCTATTTTGGGGTCGATGTTTAAAATTTCAAACAGAGATATTTAATCACACTAAAACATAATCTATGTGTAATTATTAGTTACTGCATCACGTATACAAATATTATTTTTATAAATATAATACATTATTACAGATTTTGTTATACTTTGAGTAAAACAAATTAATCAACCACGCAGCTGAACCGCTGACGTGAGTTGAGCGAATTTCCAATAATATATACATGACAATTTTAACTACACCCCCAAAACTTGTTCTGGGGACCATGATTGGAACTCATTTACCAATACCGACCTTAGGTCTCACCATAAGGGTCACTGCATAGCTCATCTTTCTTATGGAAAGTCGCTAATAATGTCGAATTTTGGGGCAGGTTTCATCACAGCACACTATAATACGTAGCCTTACTTTAAAAAATCATACAAAAATAAATTGATGTGCTTATATTATATTCAAACTTTTAGAATCATAATGTATGCTGTTTTTATAGCTGGTAAATTTTTTTACCTTTATTGGAAATAAAAAGTTTTTTTTTTAAAATCTGAACAGACATTCTTTTCAGGTAAAATTTTGTTTAAAATTTCCGATCAAGTTAAAATGTGTACCAGATATAAAACAGCATAATACATATCTCCGAACCCAACCCCTGCCGAACAATCGGGCGTAGAGAAACTGCCCCGACATTTTGGGTACTTTTGAAACGATGAAACTGCCCCGCTCATTAAAGAGGATTCGGAAGGGTCGCCTCGAAAGACTAGAAATGTCGAAATTGCCCCGTGCGCCCGGCCAGGTTGTCGCTACGGGACTGGGGAAAAAAGGGATTTTTTTTAGCTTAGATTTACAAACTAAAAGCAAGCACTAACGAAAATCAACGAAAAATTCTTAATAATTAATTCAATTCAAACATCTTTTGTCCCTGCGTCCTGTCAGTGACTGCAGTCTTCTAAAACCAAACCAAACCAACCTATCCTAACCTAACATTTATTGGTATACGTTCCAATCAGTTGGTATGCTACAGCAAGGGGCTATGAAACTATTCGGAGGGAAATATCCCGTACCTGCGACCCTTCTTGATCCAGTTTACGTGTCCTCGAACAATCTTCTTGGATGGAAGAGGGTGGAGGGCTGCCAAACCACTATGGGGTGCGGAGTTATAGAGGCACGTGCGGACTAATCGCATAAAAATACTAATTGTATAAAAATCATATATATAGGCCTATATATATGTGTTCGCATTCTAGCGGCCGGGGTTGGAGTGCGAAGCACAATGCTTTGTGTATTGAAGATACTTCCAATATGCGGAATGGCGTGCGAACCATTTTGCAGCTATTCAGCTCCGTCGTGAATAGACCTATTTCCCAAATTGTTGGTTTCAACCCTACAATATAGGCCTAACTTATAAACTTAATTTTGGAAATTTGCTCAACTCACGTCAGCGGTTCAGCTGCGTGGTCGAATTATTATTTTAACCTCAATTCATTTGAAAATTATTTTTTCAATACACTGAATCGTGTATGTTAATTTAATCAAAGTATATGTATATACTAAAACAGCGAAACATTACCGGATCCACAAATTTATTATATATATATTATAGAGAGAGGAAGAGATTGTTTTCATTATTTTGAGGAGATGTAATCGCCGGTGAAGGCAAGTATGGAGATCCCTTCTAAAACACGAAGTTCATATCTCTTTACCTCTTGGTTTTAGAACTTCAATTAAGTTGAAATGTTTTCCAGCATTTCTAATTTCAACCTTCGTCGATATCGTATTACAGAATGCGTGCGGTTTTCTTCGTCGAACGTTTCAACCAACGCTGTATTAGCAATCGAAATCAATTTTCCTTTCGATAGTTAATTGACATTCGATTCTAGAAGTTTAAATCTTACCGTAGGCAGTTATAGTCCGTTGACGGAAGGATGGACTGTTTGATTAAACCTAGAAGTGACAGTTCTAAACCTCTAAACCCAATGGGCACTTTTTTATTTCTCGTGCACATTATCATTTAAACATCCATAGAATGTAGCCCATTTGGATAAAGACATTTTTTGTTCAGGAAAGTACAGAGAATATTGTAGACAACTATTTTTTTTAAAATTTGTCTAGCTTTTTTTTTGTTCCGAACAAAGACAACTAAATTGGTTAAATTTTCAAAAGTAGGGCTTTTGGAAAAGAATACCAAGAAAATTATAATTATAAATCCAATAAATAATGTAACTTCCTATTGGGAGAGGGGGGAGGTCGAAAATTAATCATGAACGATAACAAAAAAACATAGGTCTACATTAAAAAATCTATGAAATGAATCAATTCAAGTAAATTATATACGCCGTTATATATATGTATATATATATGTACAACATCCTCAGACTAGGAATGTGTCTGGCCTAATGGCCGAATCACCCCTTCTATTTCTCCCCGAACCTGCCTTGGCGGTACAACCAATTTCACGAAAAATAGGTTCATAAATTACATTTACAGCTCCGTAACGGACTGCGTCTACTCCTCTCAGACACACTCCAAGATTGAGGCTACTATATAATTATATACTATGATCTTGATCTGAAATGTAAAAATAACATTGTTTTGTAAATAAAATATTTAAAAAAATACTCTACCTTTTTTGTTTCGAACGAAACAAACTAAATTGATAAATACAATTTTACAAAAGTAGGGCTTTTGAAAAATACCAAGACTTTTATAATTAAAAATCCAAAATATCCTATAGGAAAAAGATGTCTAAACATGAAACAACGTACAAACATTTTGGGGAGGGGGCGATTTAAAAGTGAGCGATTTTCTTAAAATTACATAGACTATGCATATATTCAAAAACCTATAGAATGTCTCCTATTAAAGTAAAGAAGGTTCAGAGGACATTGTCTGTAGTCTAGATAAAATCTTTTCAACTAATTTCTCTACGAACGAAACTATTTTAGTTATAAATTGAAAACCCAATGTCTATTACATTTTCACGAAACACAGGCGGAAGCACACATAAACAATCCAGATCTCTGCGATAGGACCAGATCTGATTTTAAAAAAAAAAAAAAAAAAAATGGCTATATAGAGCAGGTCTCGTAACTAACATAGGGAACTTCGATTTTGCCCTTCTGTCCTGATCTAGACAAACACTTCTGTCACACTTCGTAACTTTGTGTAGTTTTTACGAGATTGCTGTAACTTCAGTAATAAACTAACCAAATTAATCTTGAGAATGTTCGACGTACAATGATAGATATAATTTCACATACAGTATTTAATATAATTTTATTTTAGTGTCGATAATTAGTGTCGATTGCTGCTTCTAGAGTTATAAAAAGCTCAAAACATTTATTATGTTAACATTTTAGTTATGTTTCATGATGGTGGTGACTAATTTCGTCATATTATGCTCTTTAATTTGACACGTCACATGATAGGGTTTCCTTTTGACAATTTCCGTAATTACCTCCCAAATTTCTACATTTTGGACGAGAGGCAAAGTCCCATGACTGTAATTAGAAACTTCAAATATTCGAAGCTACTCGGTTTCGCACAAAAATGTTTAACCCAAGCGTTTCCAGGAAATCATTAATTTAGAAATACGGAGAAGAATAAATACTGTCAGCAAAAGTTTACGAAATACTGCCGAATAAATAACTAAACACGACGGCGCTCCGAACCTTCTACTCGGCGGAGCAATTAAAAGACACGTTTATAATAAGAAAGCATTGCGTGGATGATCCCATAAATACCGAAGTTCCTAAACACATGGTTACTAAATCTGGCGTTGATAGCTGGCAATGTAACAAAACAAACATTCAAGAAGGCAGTGGCAAAGCGGGTGGGACAGGATGTACTCTTCACTCCTCGCTTCCGGTAGGCTCTAACAACCTAGACCCCTACAGCTATTAGAGTTGGATCTTTTATTCTTAATTAGAATTTACAGCCGGCTTGATCGGCTGAAACGCCAGCTGTTTGTTCGTGAACATTCAGAAGACTCTTTTGAGCGGGAAATTTTTGAATTGTAGGGACTTGAAACACAATGTTCACACGATTTTTGACTAGTTGTAAAACCAAAATATTTTCTGCTGATGCGGTGAGGCCTAGTCCCAACACGTTTGTATAATTTATTTTTGCCATGATTAACAGCGAGCCTGGCGAGTTATCCTTTCTCTTTGATATTCCCGCAGGCCACGACCTTTTGTTAGCAGAAGAGTGCTGCCAACAAGGCTCGGCTCTCTACATTCAAAACGGCGAAGTTGGGTACCAATTTCAATGTTAAATAACCAAAACATACCTTCACTACTAAGCATATTTTTGTGTTGTTTTTGTCAAAAAACGAAAGCTGTATTTTTTTTCTTAAAGTTAAATAGATTGTGGGTGTTGATTGCTAAGGTTTTTTGCAATATCTCTTTTTGCAACTGAGTAAAAAATTAATAAAGTTTACTATTTTTTACTATTTATATCATACGTTTATGAAAACAATAACACGGTTTTTGAAAATGTATTCGGCAATCAACATCCGCATATGACAGTACTTCAAAATGAAACCAAAATTTTAAATTTATTCCACGAATTAACGGAAAAAAATGACTTATTCTGTAGCATTGCTCTTATGGGAATCAGATTCAATATGGCGAACAGGGGAGCGCCCCCTTGGGCTCGGCTCTCCACATTCAAAACTACGATATTGGGTACCAATTTCAATGTTAAATAACCAAAACATACCTTCACTATTAAGCATATTTTTGTGCTGCTTTTGTTAAAAAACGAAAGCTGTATTTTTTTTCTTAAAGTAAAATAGATTGTGGGCGTTGATTGCTAAGGATTTTTGCAATATATCTTTTTGCAACTGAGTAAAAAATTTATAAAGTTTACTATTTTTTACTATTTATATCATACGTTTATGAAAACAATAAAACGTTTTCTGAAAATGTATTCGGCAATCAACATCCGCATATGACAGTACTTCAAAATGAAACCAAATTTTTCAATTTATTCCACGAATTAACGGAAAAAATGACTTATTCTGTAGCATTGCTCTTATGGGAATAAGATTCAATTGGCGGGCAGGGAAGCGCCCCCTTAATGTATTTCACATGCATTACCATAGCAACCAACTTATCAAATTTAGAATTAGTTCACTAGTTTAGATTGTGTTAACAGAATAAACAAAAAGGAAAAATTTTTACTGCATTAATTTTAATTCAAACATCTGTTGTTACATATTATAAATAAAACAGCTGGTTTGCATCAAAAGCTTATCACATTTTTAGATTAGGCCTACACTGAACTAAAATACGTTTCTTGAAAGCATTTACATTTTTTTATCACAGTAAAAACCAACTTGGCAAATTTAGTATCAGTCAATTATTCTTCACAACCAACAGTTTTTTAGGTTACGTAATAGCGAACTCAGGCGAAAATTCTTCCTATATCATAAATTCACCTTTCACTGTTAACATTATCCCAACTACATTCTTCACTAGGTTTGTCTGACCAGAAATACTGTTTGACAGTATCAAATTTTCGTTATATTCTATAGTTTGAAAAATTTCTCTCTTCTATATAAAAATAAAAATCTCTGACCTAATCAATCTTCATTATAATGAAAATAGCACGATATACAAAAATCTCTTTGCATTTGCTTCGCCGGAGTCGTCACGGGGGTTGGTGAGCGAACCGAGCAGGGGCAAAGTTCTTTAGTTCTATTATGTATATCTATATATATATAAAAGCGAAATACAACTCACTCACTCACTCACTCACTCACTCACTCACTCATCACGATTTCTCAAAAACTACCGAACGGATTGAAATGAAATTTGGTATGTAGCTTCCTCTAGGGCCATAGGTGCTCACTAAGAAAGGGTTTAAAAAAAATTGAAATTTTAGGGGGGGTTTGGGGGATCAAAGTTATGAAATCACGATTTCTTCAAAACTACCGAACGGATTGGAATGCAATTTGGTATGTAGCTTCCTCTAAGGCCATTAGTGTTCACTAAGAGGGGTTTTCAAAAATTGGAAATTTTAGGGGGGTTTGGGGGGTAAAAATTACTAAATCACGATTTTTCCAAAATAACCGAACAGATTGGAATGAAATTTGGTATGTAGCTTCCTCTAGGGCCATAGGCGCTCGCTAAGAAAGGGTTTAAAAAAAAAAATCGAAATTTTAGGGGGGTTTGGGGGGATCAAAGTTATTAAATCACGATTTCTTCAAAACTACCGAACGGATTGGAATGAAATTTGGTATGTAGCTTCCTCTAGGGTCATAGGTGCTCGCTAAGAAAGGGTTTCAAAAATTTCGAAATTTTAGGAGGGGTTTGGGGGGATCAAAGTTACTAAAATCATAATTTCGGATCTTTTATTATTATGACAATAGTGCTTTTATTATTTTAGATCTATATATATAAAAGCCATATACCACTCACTGACTTAACACTTAAAAAGAATACAATTAAGTTAAAGTATACAATTATTACAATTAAGTACGGGTCAGCTAGTATTTATATATATGTATATATACTAGCTGCCCGATCCGGCTTTGCACGGGTAGACAAATCAAAGTTAAATGTATATTAACAAAAAGAATATATCAATAAATATATTACACTATGTATTTCTTATGGGGATTTTTAGTAACTTTGATCCCCCAAACCCCTTAAAATTACAAATTTGTTGAAAACCTCTCTTAGCGAGCACCTAGAGCCCTAGAGGAAACTACATACCAAATTTCATTAAAATCCATTCGGTAGTTTTGGAGATATCGTGATTCAGTAACTTTGACCCCCCCC
>JAGFPH010000419.1:447778-457806 GCA_018207615.1 Philaenus spumarius | reverse complement strand
CTGTCTGAAAGAAAAATAATTCGATCAAGCAGCCGAACCGCTGATGTGATTTGTGCGAGTTTCCAAACCCCGACTCACGCGCTGCTTCGATCCGCTCGCAGTGGAAGAACTCGCTTTGCGAGTTTGCATCTCGGCCTTGTGGCCTAGGATTGTATACCGCTTCGCTTCGCTCGCAGTGGCAAACTTGCATAACGGCCGTCGGCCTCGTAACAGAATGCCCCACGGTAAACCCACAAATCGATTTAGACAGTAATTTTATTTAAATTACAAGTGAAAAAATATAGACCAAGACCGGGAGTTGAAGCCGGGACCTTCACGTTTTCGTCGTGATGCTCTGCCATCTGAGCTCCCCTGATATCTACCGATGTTGGTGATATTATCTCACTTGTACGGTTTTTACTGCAGTTATTGAATTAACAGATTGAATACCTCGTGTATACGACATTGATGAAAGCAATCTCAATTCTTATTTCGCAGCTTACAGTGGTGATATTATTATTATTATTTTCATTTTTTTTTCCGCTTACACACATCCTCAGCAAGGGATATTTAATTAAATTACAAGTGAAAAACCATATACCAAGACCGGGAGTTGAACCCGGGTAATTTAATTAAATATCCCTTGCTGAGGAAGTGTGTAAGCGGAAAAATAAAAAAAATAATAGTAATAGTAATTTTATGGTATTTTACGTTTTGATCGATTTTGGAGGAACCAGATGGGCTATAATGCCGTGTAAAAAAGAAAATGTGCAGAATAATCACTTATATTTTTTTTCTAAAATGGTTAAACAATTTTTTTCTAAAACCATTTTCTGATATTTTTTTTTAGAATGTTGACCATTTAAATATTTAATATATTAAACTCGACGACTGATTGCTAGGTACGTATAATGAAAAACGTCAAAGGAACATTTTTGCAGCCCGTGTTACTTCCTAAGGCACGTCAGACCCAGCCACCGTCTTGAATTTCAACTCCCACAAGAGCGATGTTAAACGTGTAACAAGATTACTGGAGGAATAATGATCAGAAAATTATTCTGACTATGTCATTTTAAATGTTATTAGTTTTGTTATGTGTTAGTCCGAATGGGGATATTATTTAGTTTTTTAATTTGTTTGTAGCTAAATTTGTTCTTTGACTTAACTCAAAATCAAAGTTTGTGATTTGTTTCTTATTCAATAATACAAATATAAAAAATGTAAAAAGTTCACCACATTCGAAGTTTAATTACCTTTCAAATAAAAGTAATTTCACAATAAATTTGAATAATTTATGACGAAAACAACCTGCTTTATTGTGGAAGCATGTAAGCGCCGAATTGGTGTTACTTACTCGGCTGTTAAGCCTGCTCTCTGGTAGTCATCACATCAACTTTTTGCTCGCGAAGGATTAAACTACAAAAATAATACGTCCTTGAATTTTGAATGTGAGCGAAATCTGTGTTTAGGCTAATAACACATAGGCCTACTCTCATACACTGTCACGCATGCGCATTTCAGTAATTTACGGTCAGGGTTACATCTGTTTTCCCCTTTATGAAGATGGATATTTGCTAGCGGAAGAATGAAACGCACACACTCAATGCTAGTAGTGATCCTTAATTTATTGTTCTTGCAAATTAATTATTACCTACGCTTTGTCCCTATGGACGCTGTTACGCCAATTAGAAACGGATTATTGAACCAACTTAATTGTTTTCAAACTAGGTCTTTACATAGGTCACAATTTTCAACTCAATCGGTTGTCGTTATAGAGATATACGATTATAGGACAGAGAGTCCGGGTACGCTCCAACGAAGGTCTACCACAAAACTAATTCGTAAAGGCGGTCAAAGAGTCTGGGCCTTTTCTTATTGACAGCTTGACTCTTTGTCCCCCTTTTACACTTGTATCCGATGCTAACCTAACCTCACAAATCTGCTAAGAGACATCTTTGGAATGATCATTATATAAGTAGAATAGCATTAAATTATGTTCAGAGTGTTGCCTTTGGACTTTTCACTAAATAGTGTCAATTTGTCCCCGACCGAGGAGGACTAAGAATCCAAACCGTTACTACATGACTACCTCCTCCCCTCCGCAAACCGGGTAACCGATGCTCATGACCATCCGAAGACCAGGCCTCGTCGTCCGTATACCAAAAACAAAATGGCGTCTATAGCTGGTAAAGAAAACGTTTCGCCGAAGTTTTCCCTTTGTTTTTACCCATATGTCTACGCATTACAGGATCACCATGTATTTCAACGTAACCTAAAACAAGTGTACACCGGTATTTAGCACGTGGGCTCGGTAACACGGCCTTTCAAGAAGAGGAAGCGAGATATCCATGTTTACGATTTGAATACGATTAAAATCGAGCCGGTTTACAAAGACGAATAAGCGTGTCCGAAACAAAACAAAGAAATAAAACTAAACGCGGTACGTAGGCCGAAACAAGCTTGCCAACCGTAAAATAAATTTCCCCCGCGAACAAATTAACCGGAAGATTTAAATTCCTCGGGATTTATTAGTATAAATTTAATTGGGGCCGCGCCTTTATAATTTTATCGCCCGTGTAAATCATGGCTAAGTCCTGGTGGGGCCGGTTCGCAGCGGGACCACTTCCTTTTGCAATTAAAAAACCGGGATAAATTACACACGGATAGGAGTAATAGGGTATTTAAACGGGGAGGTCGGAGGCGCCGAAACTGCGGTTGATTTAGTGAGACTGGAACAAGCTATTACGCATGCGTTGGCGCTTGGCCAAGAAACCGAAGCAGTATGTGTGTCAACGTGTAGCGAGGAAATAGTTGGTTAACAACGGCGCGGGGACGGTGATTTAGTAGCTCAGCTGTTGTAAAAAAGCAAACATTTCGTTGTCGTATTGTGATCAATTTATTTCAAACTTTGAAAATAGTATTTATTAGAGATTAAATCAAAAGAAAGAGCGAAGAAAATTAGGTTATCATAATTTTGCTACAGATCGTAGGCGGGATTTGGGGGCTCCGGGGACTAAGGGAGGCAGTTGCCACACCAATATTATTGTAGGTAAAAAATGTAAAGTTGATATTGGTTTTTAATATATTAAATTTTACATTTTTTATATCGCGTTTTGTATATTTTTGTTGTATAGTAGAATTACCAAATTAGGTTTTATTCCTATTTTTATTCTACTTTTGGAACTGAATACACTACAATGTCTGAACAATTTCATAGACAAATCTACAAAAAGTTCACTACCGTTTCATGGGGGCCGACTACCATAAAACCTGATACCAAATGTAATTGTAGGGCAGATTCTGTAAAATCGAGTTTAAGAAACTCAAAATTCAACTCTCTGATCCAGACCACAGTAAATCATTTTGGAGATGAAGCTGTAATTGTTCGATATTTAATTTCATTATTATTAGCGAATTTTCACAGGAAATATGAGTTATTGCAGTGACTCTTATGGTGAGACCTAAGGTCGGGAGTAGTAAATGAGCACCGATCATGGACCCCAGAACATGTTCTCGGGTGTCATTAAAAACTCTATATATATTATGTGTGTATTATGTGGTCTCACTCTAACGGCCGTATTTTAAGTCCGATTTGTTAGAAATTTGTGACACAAGTTGAATTTAATTTTTCGTCACATTTAATTTGAATTTCGTTTTTTAATCCAACAAACGGAAGCACGTTTTTTGACAGGAAGTAATTTTTTGAAAGTTTTTCGTACTATAATGAAATTTGTTGGGGTTTTATCTGGAAAATTATATTTAGCAATTAATTATTTTGCATATTTTTTTACACAACCTTATAGCCCGTCTGGTTCTACTAAAATCGATCAAAACGTAAAAAAGCATAAAAGTATCCTGTATTATTTACCTCTCGAAGCGAGTTTGTCTCTATAATCCGATACCATAAAGGTCGAACAAGCGAGTGGAACCAAACAGGTGGAACAATTCTGAGGTGGAAACAAATTCTATTCAGAGCCCTCGTGGGTTGACCAATTTCTAAAATACTTGGTTGAAACCCTAAAACATTTACACTCACGTCAGCGGCGTGATGGAATTGTTTTTATTTAAAATACTAATTTGTCTCTTTCATTAAGTTTTGGTGTATATTTTCATTTTTCTAGTTGCACAATTTTTTAAAATAACTACAGGTCTCCGACTTCTGCTCGCTTCGCTCACAACCCCACGGACTCGCGGCGAGGCAAATGGAAATAGATTATTGTATACTCTACTAATCTATACTCTGATATTTTCACGGAAATTACGATTGATTATAGGCCTAATTATGGACAGAGGCACTTGGACCGGTGAAGGCTGGTTGGGTAGCGGTAACCAAGATCATGGACGCATGTGAAGTAGAGTCAGACTTTCTGCGTGAATAACAGGATTTGTTTTATATAATATGGAGATACTTTTTAGTAGCGTTTCACGACATTTATTAGACACGTGCAAAACATTTCTTTGCGTGATGTTAGCATTAGTCTGTAATTACTTATAACTTTAAATTAAATAATATTTAATAAATGGAGTGCCGTTCCGCATTATTTTACGTTTGAAAGGGTGAAAGATCGGACAGACCCAACACGATCGTATCCTCGGTTATAATTCCCATTAAAATCTTGTTTCCTTGTAAATCCACGAGATTACCTCAAAAACCGTGAGACAGTACGAGCGCGCTCCGTTGACGGTGTAAAGAACAGCTCAATTCGCTTATTAATTTCTCCGGATTCCCTGCCATGTAATTGCTACAAACCGGTTTAGCTTCTACGATCGTTCCACTAATTACCGAGTCGTTCGCAGGATCGACTGCGCATGCGCTAATTTAGGTGAAACCTGGCGGCAGAGTTTGTAAACACTTCACGTATGTCGAACGTCTTTATCGTTTTCTTGGAAACTACTGAATCTGTTTCAATTAAACTCGGGTATGGTTTCTTTGAACCGTGTCCTAATAGAGTAATATGGGAAGACAGACGTACGGATGAGAATTTAGAGGTCAGAGTCGCGATGATGTTAAATGATGTAAAATTAAAGATTCAGCACCCCCGTCGTTCATTATTCCCGCACCCAAATCCGTGACAATAAAAATTAAAAGGAAAAGAATCGGCCCATTTCCATTACCTTGTGGTACCCCACAGTTTTAAAATAATTCGACCCCGCAGCTGAACCGCTGACGTGAGTTGAGCGAATTTCCAAAATTAAGTTTATATGTTTTAACTATTTGGGAAATTGGCTACTCACGAAGGCTGCCTGCGTGTACGAAATATATTATTAGTAGAATTCGTTTGAACCTCGGCCCCGGCTCACGCGCTGCTCCGTTCCGTTTGCTGCGGTAGATATCGCATTGCGAGTTTGCACTTCCACCTTGCGGCCTCGGATTATTTACTGCTCTGCTTCGCTCGCAAGTTGGCATCCCGCCCGTCGGCCTTGAATCAGAAGGTAAAATCCCCCACATCTATTTGAACTCGGTACTTTTACGTTTAGATCGTATTTGAGGGAACCGCACGGGCTATAAGGTCGTGTAAAAAAATACAAAACGTGCAAAATAATCTCCTACATTTATTTTCCCATGAAAACCTTCCAAAAAAGTTTGATTCTAGTACGAAAAAACTAAAAAACGTGCTTCTGGTTGTTGGATTTGTTTGATAACGAACTCGTTTGAGCTACTTAAAAACCCAACGTGTGTTCCAAATTTGGACCAAATAGGACGTAAGAGTGTGAACACGTATGAATGAATGATTTTTGTATTTCCCCTTTAAGAATACAATCGGCTATACAAATATATACATATAAACATTTATATAAAATTATATACATAACATAATAGCCTACCTACTTATATCCTACTATAGCCTACATAAGTGTTTTAATTGTTTTAATACAATTTTATTAAATGCATAACATATACAATAATTTATATGAAATGAAAACCGAATACAAAAAATAGAAAATTAGGCAACCCCGTTGGCAAAGCCAGTTTTTGGGTTTACCTTAAAAAAATTGCAACAAAAATAAGTGTCCACCTATCCTCGTAACTTAAAAAGTGATTTTAAACTGTTTATAACAGAGAAATCCTCCTCCCCAATATATAAGTAGCATTGTCTTCTTCCCTTAATTCAATAAATTATGTTAAGCAGTCGAAAATGTCCTCAATATTAGCACTGTGCAGCAACCAATTTTCAATTTTTCTCGAAAATTGTTTGACTCCATGAATTTGTTTTATGTCTATTGGTATGGAATTTAAAAAACTTTGGTGCGATGTACGAATATGTTTTTTGATAAAAAGTTAGCCTAGATTTTGGTAAAATGCAGAACCTTTCCCTACGTGCAGAGACCATTGAAGATTTGCCCTCAGCCACTTTGTTTATAAATACCATCTTCAATGCCGTCCTGACATAAACTCTAGGAAGAGATAATATACCCCACTGTCTGAATAATGTCTCAAAGCTATCAGTTCTTGATCTGAAGAGAATCGATTTGAAAATATGTTTTTGTGATACTATGACGGGCATTAGTGTGGATAGGTATGTACCGCCCCAAACCAACACGCCGTAACTCAACTTGGAATGAACAAGTGCAAAGTATATAATCTTTAATAATTCATAATCACAAACTGATCTTAGGTAATACATGTATTTTAATATTGTCAATAATTTCCTGCTTAATTCCTTGACATGGTATTTCCAACTTACTCTACAATCCAAAGTAACCCGAAGGTATTTTAAAATATATACATATACAATTTTTAATGACACCCCAAAACGTATTCTGGGAACCTTGAAAGGTGCTCATTGGCCACTCCCGTCCTTAGGTCACACCAAAAGAGTCACCGCAATAGCTCGCTTTTCCTATAGACATTCTCTAAAAAAGACTGACCAAACTGTATCTAGTTGAAAATCAGCCTCAATCATTTTCTTATGAGGCTTAATCTCATTTTCTTATGAAATATCAAGGATCTTGAAAAATATAGGCCAAGCTTTTTCTGGGTTCAAGTTCATAGACATTTGGCTAAAGATAAGCACGTTGTGAAAAAATATAAATCACGTTTCCAAAGTTTTGTTAAAATACATTCATGTTTAGATCCCAAGTAGGCCTATAGGCCTAGTTGAAATTTATAAACGCTGCAAGTCCCTACATCCTGGACGAGTAGAAACTTCTTCAGAAAATTACCAAATGCAAAGAAAAACCCAGCGAGTGTGAACGATTTGAAATAGTTTGAGTGTGTTGTTAATTAAATAGCATTTCGTTAGCCTCCTCAAATTTAATTCTTAAGTTTGATGTATTTATTAGCGAATTTCTGTAGGAAAGATGAGCTATTTTGCTGATTTTGCAGTGACCCTTATGGGAGTAGTAAATGAGCACCGTTCATGGTCCCAAGAACACATTTTGGGGTGTCATTAAACATTGTAGTATATAAAAATGTAGGTATTTGTTCGGACTCTAACGGCCGAATTTTAAGTCCGATTTGGTCCAAATTTGGTACACACGTTGGTGTCAAGTCGCTCGGACGAGTTCGTTAACCAACAAATTCCAACAACAGGAAGCAAGTTTTTTGGCAGGTAGTAACTATTTTTTTTTAAATTTTTTGTACTAGATTGGATTTTTTTTAGGGTTTTATCAAAAAAATAAATGTAGGATATTATTCTGCACATTTAGTTTTTTACACGACCATATAGCTTGCCTGAATCCCCCAAAATTGATCAAAACGTAAAATTACCCGGTTTAGATCCACGTGGGACATTTTTCCGCGGGTCATTGTGTACACTGCGAGTAGTCCATAACCCGAGGCCGCAAGGTCGAACGAAGCAGCGCGCGAGTCGAAGATGGAGGCTTGAATGCACGCATTTCGTTCACGAAGTCAGCTATTCAGCGCCTTCGTAAATAGACCAATTTCCCTAAAACATATAAATTTAATTTTTTAAATTCGCTCAACTAAACGCTTTTATTAAATATTAAAACTCGTCCAGCGTACGCAATAAGTCAATGTTTTAACAGAAGATCGTTAGAAAGCCTGTACAAGTATTTCAGAAGCAGTTCCTAACCGCAAACAATCGATGACGCACTAAAACCGGCTAGATGAAGGCTGAAAGGTAAACTCCGTGGTGCAACTGGTTTGCGGTTATGTTTGCGGTTACTCTATGACCACCGGTTCCGGTGCTCCTGCGCAGGCGCGTACAATATCAGTTGTGAATCATTTAGGCCTAATGGTAAACCAATACCACGCGGTATGCGGTGAACAAGTAGGCCTACGTTGTACGAGTATTTGTCGGGCTATAGATAATGTTTAATTTACGAAGACAAAAACTGTATTGACTGTACAAATTTAGGCTAAGTGAAATACAGTACTACAAAGTTATGAAAATGTTGGTGTTGGAGTAGTCATTAAATTACCAGAGAGTGCGAGGGGTTTCTATTGAAAGGAGAGAAGGTTAAAGGTAGAGTCCTTCTATAATGTTGAAAAATGTAGTTTGGCTGATATGAGCATTCTAAAGTTTTAATTGTATTGTTTTATATTCTGTTATGTTTTATCCTATATTGCAACGTGTAAATTGTTTAATGACAATAAAGAAAGAAGAAAAATATATACATACAAAAATTGTGTGCCTAAAAATAAAGTTCGTTTAACGGTATTTATTACCGAATTTCCATAGCAAAGATGAGCTGTTGCAGTGATTCTAAGGGGGGACCCAACATGGGGAGTGGTCAATGAGCACCGATCATTGTCTCCAGAATACGTTTTTGGGTGTCATTAAAAATTATATATAAATATGTATGCGTACATGAGTTCGCACTCTATCGGCCGCATTTTTCGTCCTATTTGGTACAAACGTTGGCTTCTTCCAATCCGACAACCGGAAGCACGGGTTTTGACAGCAACTAAAAATGTTTTCAGATGTTTCGTACCAGAATGGAACTTGTTTCTGTTTTATCTAAAAAAAATATATATATTAGATTATTCTGCACATTTTGTTTTTGTACTCTACCTTATATCCTGTTTGGTTCTCCCAAAATCGATCGAAACGTAAAATAAATGTGGGGGACTTTACCGTGGGGCAGCTTCCGATTCCAATCAGAGTCACTGCAATAGCTCATCTTTCCTATTTAAATTCGCTAAAAATAAAAGAACGAACACATTACCCCAGCCTTGTGGTACACCACAAGCGTCATACTGTACTTTATTACACATAGGCCTACAGAAAGCACTCGTATTTAAAACATACTGTACATTTTTGACGAAATAAAACCACAGATTAATAACTTTACGTATCTGTGGATTACAGTCGCGTTTCTGTTGACTGTCAAATTATCCGCCAGAATGCGTTGGTAATGATGGAAGTCAGCGAGATAGATTAGCACGCGACGAATGACGAGACGTCAGCCTTTGTCAGTGTCATACGGTTAGTTGAATACTACTATATTTATAAATTGTCATTCAGTTACTCACTGATAATCTGAAATCTACCATTTAAATATATTTCTATGAAATGTGTAGTCGTTTCGCTCGCCAACCACGCGGAGACTCTATTGTATGCTGTGATATTCACGACTGAAGGGTAGTGGTGACTTGCAGGGCTATAGAATACATTGTATTCTATAGCCCTGGGTGACTTGGCTCTTGATACATACGTATAGTACGTTCAGCGAGAGTTTGCAGTAAATCGCTGTGTTCTGTGGCCATTTTGAAGCTTTAAATTTAGACTTTGAATGAGTTTTTTTAGTTAAATTTTAAATTTATACACATGTGACTTAATAAAACATTTATTAAGATGTTTTAATTGCCCATGTCTTTCCCAGTCATCAATCATAGGTAGCGATTTACTGCAAACTCTCGCTGAATGTACTATAGTAGAGTAGGGAAGCTATTGAATCGGGGTAGTGTGGTGGGGATAGCGGTGACCTGGATTTTGATGCATGCGCAGTAGGGTCATAGTTTTTATACGATTGATAGTGACGACCGAAGATAGTTTTTTCCTGAACGACAGGAATTGTGTATATAATAGAGAAAAAAATACAAATTGCTAGTCCAACTTACTCGAAAACGGTAAAATAAAATC
>JAGFPH010000419.1:406968-424500 GCA_018207615.1 Philaenus spumarius | reverse complement strand
ACTGCCAGTTTGGGGTTTGCATACACAGCGCCGTTAGTTACAACTTATGCGCGCTTGACTTTAAAATTGACGTATATTTTGTATTTGTAAACCGATTTAAATGAAACAAACACTAAATGTTAGCAACAAGCTTATCTCAATACATCAATGGAAACCACATCCTAATAGGTTCAGCCATCGTGGAGATTAGTTGACAAACGCACAAACAGCCTGTTTACGATTTCGTTATATTTATAGAAATATATACTTGGTTATACGTCTTCAAACTTTTTACCGAGTTTTTCGCTACGCGTTTCGGGAATAAGTTTCCATCTTTAGGTTTTGTTACTTGTTTACTCACACGTGAGCAGGGAGCACGTCAAAATAAAGTAATAACTCGTGTAACACAATTTACATACGAATAATTGCACTGTACAATTTGATTAAACATACGAACGAATGTACAAAAACACCATTTTTTGGGCCTCGTTGTATTGATACGGCGGCCACTCGCTGACATAAATTAGGTTCTACCCCTTAATGGGACCGTTTATTTATCCACATTACCGGTATTTGATTTTTGTATATCGTCTAAAACGTTGAGAGAAGACGTTAGTGGTTTTGGTTGGTTTTTGGTCTATATTATCTAATTGTCTGTGATTTATTTTTCTACTTTCTCTAGATGGATTATATATTGTTATTTTATCATTATGCATTAAAAACTTTATTGACCAGTCATTAGAGCAAAACAAAAGTAGTATTTGTAAAACATTGAACAGCAAATCGATTGTGTTATGACTTGAGGAATAGATTGTAGGCGAAAATACCATCTTCGGAACAATGATTTATTTAAGCAAAGAAAACCTTCAAACGTTTCCTTTTTTATTTTGTAAATCATTAGATGACACGCTATACTTTTAATGGAAATATGTATTGAATTAAAACCCATTTAAAATGAGACTTTGTAAGTTTTGATCGGTGCATTTTTGACTGGGAAAAATCATAAAATTCAATTTTATTTTTAAAATCATAATTTTTACATTTTAAAAATTATAGATTTGAAACTTTGTAAAACGGCAGTTAGGGTCTGCTCCAGTAAACGAGAAAGCAACCAGAAAAGCAACCGCTTCTCACTGTATCCCTATCTAAACAGTGCAATTTCTTTCAGCTGAACGCTTTGACATTACCTCATTTCATACCATTTTATAAGTCTTTTTTTTTTTGTAATTGAGTGTTAAAAAAAACTGAATATTTTTTATAAAATTTCGGATCCGGCTTGCAAATTATTTTTCATTATTAATTTCTTATTGTGTTAGGAAAAAAATTCAAACTTTGTACTTACAAAATGTCAATTACATAACAAAACAAAAGCATTTAAAAAAATGTAAATTGCAAGACGGATGCGTATTGTGACTGTGCTTAAAATGAGACATTGCAAACAATTGTATGATAAAAATTAAACGAAATAATGGTTTGAAATTTAACATTGCTCTTATGGGATAAAAATCCAAGATGGCCGCCACTGCAGCAGACCCTTAATAGCATCTTGATTAACCACTCACAAGTTGGACCCACAATTTAGAGCGTTAACTTGAAAAAAATCTATATATAAATGAATTGTTACTGCCGATTAAAATTTTTCAACGGATTCTGAAAGTAGAGATCATGAGCTGCTAAACGTGTATTTGAAATTCCCGTAAAAATGCTGAGAATTTGTTTAAAAGTGATCCTGAGCACGACCCTAAACGCGCTAGCCATTGGTAGGAGTAAATATCACAACACCAATCATTACCAATATTATTGTGTCTTCCTTAAGCGAGTGTCTAAAATAACGTTTAATCTAATTGAAATTGCGATAGTTTTTTTACCATGTATGCTGGCAGACAGTTCTGATGCCAAGTGTTAGTAATGAATGACTAGAGTTTCTCCGCTGGCGACAGGACGGACTGGTCCGGCCACGATGTCTGAAGGTCTTCAGGAGCCGGTTGTTCCGTCTAAGGACACCGCGGAGCAAGTTTATCACACGACAGGATCATCTGTCGGTCTGCGCGTCTTGTTCGGTTATAAAACATAAATGTCAGTGGTGTTTCGTTGTTGGACATTCCACGAGAAGCGATGTTAGTGTTGCGACCTCGCGTGAACACGATTATGCTGAAGCATCAGAGTGTATTGTATTATACCTTCGTTCCTGCCTCTGTGGATTGGTAACGCTAGTAAGTCTCCACAGGCTGATTAATTAGCACACGTCGGAAATACATAAAACAACATTAAAACATACTTATCTAGACCTACATGACTATTCTGACGGGGATTTTTAAGTCGGTAAATGTGTACAATCAACTCCTATAAAAACGAGTGTATAAATATAGGCTTCTTTAAATTTGTATAAACAAATATATTGATGATAAAAGGTTGTATTTATATTCAGTTTATAACCTCAAAGCAAATATTACAACGTATATTATAGCATGCATTAGTTCTATAACTCATATTTAAAGAAATCAACTTCACAAGAAATTATAATGATTGTAGTTGTTAACATAACCCCCAAAGTACAATCTACACTGGGTTTGTGTATTACAGATGATGGGTGAAATCAGCTGTTTAGATGTAGGAATGTTTCTGAAGTTGAACGAATAGGTATCTCTTCTTTAAATTTGTATTTAAATGAATATATTGATGATAAAAGGTTGTATTTATACAGAGTTTATAACCTCAAAGCAAAATATTAAAACGTAGATTATAGCATACATTAGTTCTTTAACTCATATTTAAAAAAATCAATTTCACAAGACATTATGACGATTGAAGTTGTAAACATAACCCCAAACTATAATCTAAACTGGGTTTGCTTAAGTATTACAGATGTTGGGTGAAATCAGCTGTTATATTATATGTTACTCACATACGTACATATGTATGTACGTACGTACGTACACTCGCTTTTATAGAAGGTGGCAGTTGTGTAATGATTAAGCTATGAAGGTAGGTACGTCCTAAAGTACTTAGTTTCTGTCTGTCTGTATGTGTTTTTTACTAAATATTTTGTCTAAGAATCCAATAAAGTTACAAACTCTAAATTTGGAGTGATTACTGATGTTTGTAGTGTTGGTGAACAAAAAAGGAATTATCAAATTTAAATTATAATTTTCAAAATAGCGATCATTACAAATTGTTAATGTGAAATATTTTTTAAAGACAGACAACATGTTTTTTTTTTCGTTTTTGTAGGTGAAAAAAAAACTTAAAAATAAACATTTCTTGTTAATTGCCTACAACATAGAAAATTAGTATAAAAACTACATTTTTTGAATTTTAATACTAGTAAGTAAATAAGATAAAATCCATTACTATGAAATACGTTAAAAATTCAAATGGGGATCTTAACCATTTCAAAATGGCGACTGTTAATATGCTTCAATAATGCTGAAAAAGTATCAAATGTAAAAAGTTTTATTTACAAAACAATGAGCCATGAGTTTGGTGACGCTTATTGAATAAAATAAAATAGAGTGCATAGAAAAAAGCATTTAATCCTTATTCCAAATTTGGTAAAAATGCTACCAAAAATGTGAAAAACTAATAATTTTGTAATTGCTGAAACATATCGAATAGCGAAAAAACAAATTTCAACAAAAATCACAATTAATGGTCATTTTTTGTCTATTGGATTTTTTTTTTATTTTTTTTTTTTTTGAAGAGCGTAGCCTACAATTTAGTTTTTATGATAAATTTTGTAGAAATCTGATCGCTAGAGGGAAAAATCAATTTGAATCTGTCGCCATGTTGGTTTGCTGATACTGACAGTATTTAAATCAGTATTCTCTTTAACTCATCAGTATTTTGGTCCTTCAATAATACTGATAACAAAAACCGATGCCTTCTTAAGTTGAAATCGTCTTCTATTGTATTACATAACATCGCCAGCCACGGGAGCAGAGTATAGTGCACAAAACATGCCAACTGTGGCAGACCGCTCGCCCATTCCGCTCCCTAATTAAATATTCGCTGTAGGGCAAATTGGGCTGGACGAGACGAAAAGTGAAACGTTTCCTTTTCTCCGGCTCCAAACGGCAGCTGAATGGAAAGAGTTGGAGTATTTCATCTGCACTATCTTTGTCAAATGCGTCGTACGCAATCAGTACGCATGCGCGGTGCGTACACAGCATTTCCTCTACCCACGGTAGCAAGGGTTGGCCTGGTCGAGGCAGAATCATGTCTACTCTCTATGTCGCATACTTCGTACTGCACCGGTGTACTGTGTTAATACGTAGCATAGGGAACCAGTAGACGTATGCGTGTTGTACTGTACATTAGGTGAATAATTTAATATTTATTTAGTTTTGTTGAAATATTATAGATAGTGGTCGAAATCAGATGTTATCCGTTTGAATCGTTGTTTTCAATATTTAGTTCTTTGAAACAAACTAACTTACTCAGGCCTACAAACTACAAATCAACTGTTTCTGTACCTAAGAGTCTCACGCACTTTTATTTTATGTTCATCTAACTTGCCGTAGGGCAATCATAAACTTATTTTCACCACAATGTTGTCTGAACTGAACATCCGTCGAAGATTGTTAATGCGAAGATTGTTCTTAGTCAAACGTTGTTTTTTTTTTTTTTAGAAATCGTGCGTAACTCGGTGTATAGCGTAGTGGAAAAACTAGGCCACTAGACAACGGCAGTATAACTGATAAGGCTTATCAGTAACGAAACATTTCGAGTCAATGTTTGAACTAGAAGGTGGCATAGTAGCTGTTGCAATGAAAACAAATTACTTTGTCAAATATTTAATGTTTCTGTGAAAAGCTTTTATGTGAAATAAAATTAACGGAGGCTTAATGGAAAAAGTTTCAGGAGTAAATATTTCGTCATTTACAAGATAGCTAGGTGAGAATGTCCTCTTTGATGAAAGTAGATCGTTTTAAAAATTCCCAAATAACCCCAATATTCGTAACGCTTTGGAATGGATTCAAGCCGGCTGTAGCCAACGTCGTCTAGCACACTCTTGTACTGGATGGTGGTCAGAGTAGATTCGTCCAGTCGTGTATTCAGTCCAGTATCGTCAATTCGTTACTGAAAACTCGATACATTCAAAATGCGCATGCTTTAGTATTTTAATTCCATGTTGCCGTATGTTCCAATCACTATATTACTGGTCACTACACGAAGGACGGCTCGGGCTTTTCAAATGTTTAACTGCAGTACTTTAGGAACGACGAGCTGTTGCCGTGGCTCTTATAGTGAGACTTGAGGTCGGGAATAGTCAATGAACATCGATCACGGTCCCTAGAACACCGTGTAATTAAAATTGTATAGTGTAGTATTAATAATAACCCCAAAGCTTAGATATAAAATAATGTTAAATGCCAAAATCAAATTATTTCCGATATTTTATAACAGCAGTTTTAATAAAGGTTAAAAGAACCAGCAAGGCTCTACACTTTAATAAAAATCTAACCTAAAAGTTAAAAATAATCTACAAATAAGTTAATTGTTTCGAAGCTTGAAATCAGCTGTTAATGGAAATATCAGAGCAAACGGCTGAATACTGTATCAACAATACACTTATTTATTTATTATTTAGTAAGGCACTCCCATTGCCGTAAAATATTTAGGTCTAGTAGAGTTTCTGTTGGTTTTACGTCTAACAATGGCGTTATTTTTCAAAAAGTATATAAAAACACCCGTGTATTTAAATGAAACTTTGTGTCAAAATTTCAAAGCAATCGGTTAAGAACTTTCATAGATTTAAGACTTTGAACAAACGAACATTTACATTTTTTGTATATATAGATACATATTTGGTACACACGTTGATTTTCTAAGTCGCTTGGACGTATTCGTTAGCCAACAAAATCAAACACTCGAAAGCAGTTTTTTTTTTTTTAATAGGAAGTAATATTTTTTTTTAGATTTTTCTTAGAATGAAATTGTTTTAATTTAATTTAAAAAAATTAATATAGGAGATTATTGTGTACATTTTTTCACGACCTTACAGCTCGCCTGGTTTCTCCAAAATTTATCAAAACGTAAAATACCATAAAAGTACCCGGTCAATCCACGTGGAGGATTTTTACGAGTTTGTCAGCTGCGATCGAAAGAAGCGGTCCACGGAGCAACGCGTGAGCCGGGATTGGAGGCTGAGGTGCGAACAAATATCTATCCAGTGCTTTCGTGAGTAGACCAATTTCCCAAATAGTTGGTTGAAATCGTAACACATATAAACTTAATTTTGGAAATTCCCTCGACCCAAGTCGCGTGGTCGAATTGTTTTACACTAACTAGGTGTCGACATAATGAAGGGTCGTGTCGAGTTTCAAATCAATCGGGTAAACTGTTTCAGAGATATAACAGACAGAAAACGCAGTAGTTTAGAACTACGGTTAGTGGAACTTGTTCACTGTAAATTATGCAATTACGCAATAAACACCTAGGGAATTATAAGTCTACATATTTTTAAACATCATGTATATTTTCTAGCTATTCAAATTCTCGCTTTCTCCTACATGTGTAGCAATACATGTTCGTCTTCACGTTTTCTTGGTAAATGTTCATAACATCCAAAATTAATAAAAATTTTATTACTTTTTAGCCAATAACTCGGTTATCTTTTACGTTATAGAAACTAGTAAGCCCCCATGGAAAATCACAGGCAGATTAATTAGAGATACGCATCAGAAGTACATCATTTAAAAAAAAAACACTATTTAAAAACAACAGACTTTGTTTAGGCCTACCTAACAATGCAGACGGGGATTTTTAACTCGGTAAATGTATAAGGACCATAAAACTTTAGGAATATTTGTTAAGATTTTGTGTTTATGTATATTATTATATATATTTAAAGACAGACAAAAATATTATCTTTTAATTGCTTTTTATTTCATATTGAAAGATCAAATGATTTAGAAGTTATTAATATTATAGGCTATATTATTGATTGAAGTTGTAAACATAACCCCAAAGTATAATCTACGCTAGGTTTTTGTTTGCGTATTACATATGATGGGTGAAATCTGCTGTTATATTATTAATTTAAACGAATATTTATCTCTCCTTTAAATGTTACTCCACGTACGTTAGTAAGTACACTCGCTTTTATAGGAGTTGATTATATATCTAATTATTGATAAAAATATTATCTTTTAATTGCTTTTTATTTCTTAATTATAGATCAAACGATTTAGAAGTTATTAATATTATAATGAAGAAATTAATAATGAAATATTTTTCCATGTTTACGAAGATGTACGAATGTGTCCGAAGTTAAACGATTGCGTATAAATTTGTATACATGAATATTATTGATAATAAAAGGTTGTATTTATATTCATTTTATAACCTGAAAGCAAATTTTATAACGTATTATAGCTTGCATTAGTTATTTAACTCATATTAAAAAAAAATCAACTTCACAAGACTTATATTATTGATGCTTTATTATAACTGCTGTTATAAAATATACGAAATAATTTGATTTAAACATTTATCATTATTTACCATCTTAGTTTTGGGGTTATTATTAATCCTACTCCTTTGTTATAAAGAAAACATAACATGATTATGTGTATAGAAGGTTCCAACGGGGTTGGCGTATGGGTTTCCCCTAGTAACTTATAAACATATTCTTCATTATAAAATTAGTAACTTCTAAAATCATTCGATCTATCAATATGAAATAAAAAGCAATTAAAAGATAATATTTTAGCTTTATTTTTATATATAATAATGCATATAAATACGAAAATTTTACAAATAGGCCTACAGTTTTATAATCGTACATATTTACCAGTTAAAAATCCCTTCGGCATGATAGTTAGGTATGCCTAGATAAAGTTTATGGTTTTTAAATAGTATTTTGTATACATTATGTATTTCTGATGTGTGTCTAATTAATCTGCCTGTGATTTTCCACAGGGCTTACTAGTTTCGTATAATATTACACGCGTATAATATGTTTACAAACTGAAAACATACTGCGACTAGAGGCTGTAAGTAAACAGATAGGCTTTTTTAAGGGTTGCAATTCTTTATCAGCTCTGGAGAAAATCGACTGGGACACGCAGTCAGACAGACGAGCAGTAATAAAATGACTCAAGGTTTTCCATTGAAACAAAAACCTTACGTTTATCGCTCTGTAGTAAAACTTAACAGCATCGAACGTGTTTAAATATTATTCTTAATGGCGCCAACGAGAGTACACAACAATAGCGTATATCAGTTAATTTCCCATATTCGGCAATTCGTGTAAGTAAACCAAACATTACCTTAAACGAGCGTAAATCGCTTTACAAACAGACGACGTCATCGTCTCGTTACATAACCTCAAAATATTTGTCGCCTTTCGGATCACGTTATCTTGACAGGTTTATTTTGTTGTGTAAAGTTGGTACGGTTGTAAAATACAAGATATATTATTATTTGTAGGCAGAAGAACTCGACTGATAACAGTTTCGTAAAGCAATTAGGCTGAATTAGAATAAAATTGTCGTTCGTATGGATTACCTCGGGGATTGTTATTTGGGCCGATCCTTTTTTTAAATGACTATTTCGGGTGATTAGTTTCACCGATTCTAGAAGTCGGCGTTAATGAGGACGGTGCCTACGACTAATTTAAAATGTTCACATAAAAAAGAACGAATGGCCTGACCTGATTGATAAAGACAACGGAAGGACTTGACCTTAACTCGCTTATTTGTTGAATCTTAATAAACAGCTGTGCGTAATTTTAGTCGTCTTACGTAATTTTAACATTACCAACTAAAGGAAACAATATAATATATTTTTAACACCGAATGTTTGACTTATAATACAGTAAGCATTTTGTTTACTTTGACCTAATCTAAAAAAAGACTATTAGTTATGAATAATAATTTCCTATTTCTATATTTGCAAAATTTATTGCAAATAAACGTTTTTTGGTTCATTGTAGGCCTAACCTAAGATTGTGTAAATTTGTTGATCGAAATCAGCTGTTTTATTTATAGTACCTACTATCTAATATTTGTTAAAAAAGCTGTGGTTGTGAATAATAACAAACTGATCCTAAATCCGCTAAGTTAGTCGATATGGTAATGAATTTAAACCAACATGTGTTGCTAAGCTTTTGATCGAACTGCTGTTTTATCTGATTTAGGGCTGAGTGTGAACCCCCGAATATTCTCTATTTTTACGCATTAAAATAACCTCATAAGAATATTCCTTTAAATTATCGTATTTGTATCGTAAGTATAGTTTTTGATCTAGGTCGATTCTATGTCAGCCATTCAGTCAGGACAAAGCCGGTTATTCGTATATATAGGGATTTATTGTGTATGTAGGTAGTAGTCGACGTGCGAAGCATGCAATGGTCGTCCCTTTGTATAAACTTTTGTCTCCCTTAGTTTCTTTCTCGTTACAGTAAAGTATAGATAGTGTACGGGGATACCACATTGTACATGTCCCGCTCCTATTCTTTTCCCCAGCCATTGTTAGGTCACAGAATAGATAACCTCTGTAAATAATTAGAAGAGAAAACAGCTGTTCCATTGACAATTAGTAAAGTGTGAGATTATTGCTGGATAATTGATGTTTTGACATGTTTACAAGCACGGACAGATTGATATCCTATCTCGAGTACTGGTGATTATAGCCTACGGTTACAGAGTTGTAGTGCCGTTATAGTAGGCCTAGATTGGACGTTTTTTCTGATCTACAATAACATGTGTTTTCCCACTCTCTCTGTCTCTCTTGCGTTAGTGCTCTGCACTTTGAGGTAGTGGATGTTAAGGATGTAAATTGATCTCGCAAAGATCATTATGACGTACACCGTACGTCAGTTTATTGCTATGACGAGCTATGTAAATATTGTAGTAAATCGTTGCAAAACAATCGTAAGCCGAAAAACAGGTAACCTGTGACGTCACACATCAGACCACTTTAACTCCTGTCATTCAGACAAAAACTGTAGCCATACCGCGCATGCATCAGTATCTAAGTCTCCGCTACACCCCCCACCATATTCCAAGTGCTTCTGTCCTAAAAAATCGTCATTTCCGTAAAATCAGAGTATACGATAATCTGTTTGCATTGTTTTGCCATAGAGGTTAGCGAATGCCATTGTATGTAAAGAAAATAATTTTGTATTCGAGTATTAGTCCATCCCCTCTGCTGCTCCTTATCCGCATTCGTGGCGAAGCAAATGCAAACAGATTATTGAAATATTTCTACGAAAACGACGATTGATTAGGAAGAGGCTCTTGGATCAGGTAGGGTGGTGGGAGTAGCGATGACTTGGATCCTGACGCATGCGCAGTAGGGCCTCAGTTTTTGTCTGAATGACAGGAATTAAAGTGGTCCGATGTGTGACGTCACAGGTTGCTCGCTTTTACCGCAATAATCCTACAATTAAGGGTGTGCAATACCACTCGAGTAAAAGCATCGAACCCAGTGCGAAGGCTGGCCTATGATATTAGGCCTACATTGGCAAAGCGTCCGAACACGACTGGAATATCGCCTGTATACACTTTACTTTTTACTAAGCTCCAATGTATAGTTAGTAGGTAGCAGAATTCACCCTGATGTTTTACTGCTATCAAGTGACACGACTTAAAATCATGTTTTCCGTCTTGTTTATAATCAAATATTTTTAATAAAAATGTATAATTTACAATTTTTGTCATCTACAAATTATAATTTATAAATTCATGCACGATTTCCTGCAAATTACGAAATATAATCTTTGAAATTCGCTAAAAGATAAGTTATATTGAAGTGGACCGTTTCGTTCTGGTATTGATACCCTTAATTCACCACCATGTTGACCTGTCTACATCGCTCTAACAATGAAAATGTTAATGAAAATCAAAATTAACAGGAAAAACTACTTTTTTCCAAAGATCAAAGTATCCTATAGTTAAAACACAAATTAAAAGTCTTCCGGAAGAACGTGTGAGACTTCCACTGGACAGATTTACACGCGGGTGGTGTCAAATGAAAGGGAATAACCCCTATATTTGCACATTTTACCTTAGATTTTGTTATCTGGTCTGTAACGAGATTAAAAGTTTTCTTATGTCGATTTAACATGGGGTAAAATTTCAACTTTTGCACTTCTTTGAAGAGTTCACTTGAGGTTTCCACTGAACCGTTTTACACGCGGTTTCTTTTAAATGAAAGAACAATCATTCTATATTTGCACAATTTACATACATTTTTGACATAATTTCATTTAGAATGTAATAAAAGAACCTTGTAAAACGTATTTTATTATCATTTTAAGTTTTTATAACCAGCTGATTATTAAAACATGTGATTGTGCAACTAAGAACAGACAATAATTATAGCCAAGGAATCAACTGGCTTAGGGAAAATCATTAGTGGCCAGTATCTTTCAATGAACAAATTCACAGGATCAAGTTTTACGTTTAACACATAGCGTCTAACAGCTGTAATACCAATAATTCGACCACGCAGCTGGACCGCTGACGTGAGTTGTGCAAATTTCCAAAATTAAGTTTAAGTGTTGGTTGCTATGTTTTAGGGTTTCAACCAACAATTTGGGTAATAGGTCTACTCACGAAGGCGTTGAACAGCTGTCTGTGTGTACGCAATATATTAGTAGAATTTATTTGCGCCTAGTGGCCTCGCGAGTTTGCACCACTTGGCTTCGAACCGGGTACTTTTATGGTATTTTACGTTTTGATCGATTTTGGGGGAACCAGCGAGCTATAAGGTCGCGTAACAAAACAAAATGTGCAGAATAACATCCTACATTTATATTTTTAGAAAAAACTCTAAAAAAAACGTACTTCCGGTTGTTGGATTTTTGTGGCTAACGAACTCGTCCGAGCGACGTAGACAACCAATATGTAAACCAAATTTGAACCAAATCGGACTTAAAATGGGGCTGCTAGAGTGCGAACACATATATACATATATATATGAATTTTAATGACACCACAAAACGTGTTCTGGGGACCATGATCGGTGCTCATTTGCTACTCCCGACCTTGGGTCTTACCATAAGGGCCACTGCAATAGCTCATTTTTCCTATGGAAATTCACTAATAAATAAGCAACATTATGGTAAACTAAAAAACGACAATTGAAACCTTATATCATTCAAAGCTGTGCACAAAAACATAAATCATGTGTGTATGTTGCCGTTAAGGCAGGTAAAATAAATTAAACATAATTTTAGGTTAAGCTTAGACTGATGAACCATAGCAACCAATTGAATAAAATAACAGACAAAACAGTTGATTCGGATGACGCTTTTAGTACAAAATAATTCGACCACGCAGCTGAACCGCTGACGTGAGTTGAGCGAATTTCCAAAATTAAATTTTATATTTTTTTTTTGGTTTCAAACAACTATTTGGGAAATTGATCAACTCACGTAGGTGCTGCCAGCATGTACCAAATATATTGCCATCGGTCACCACGGTAAAAGTCGTGGATTTAATTCTGGTATTTTTACGGTATTTTACGTTTTGATTGTTTTTGGGGGAATCAGATGGGCTATAAAGTCGCGTAAAAAAACAAAATGTACAGAATTATTTCATATGTCTAACTTTTTAAAGAAACCATAAAAAAAATTATTTCTAGTACGAAAAATCTCCAATTTTTTACTTCCTTTATCATTTTTTTAAGTTTCCCTAACCAACTGATTATTAAAACACGTATTGTGCATCTAAGAACAGACAATTGTACTGTAGCAAAAGGAATCAGCTGGCTTAGAGAAAATCATTAGTGGCTAGTATCTTTCAACGATGCATATTGCATATAGGCCTATTGCATTTACCGAAAAATTAAATGTGGACAAAAACATAAATTATATGTATATGTTGACGTTAATTCAGGTAAAATAAATTAAACATAATTTTAGGTTAGGCCTAGACTGATGACGTACCAACACATATTTCTTGAATGTATTTACATTCATTACCATAGCAACCAATTGAATAAAATAACAGATAAATTAGTTGATTGGGATTTCCAGCTTAAAACAAAATAATATATTTACGTTAGGCCTAGACTGAACCAACACATGTTTCGACACACACAAACGAATAAAAACTTGCGTTATGGAATTTAAAAATAAGAAAAAAACTATGTTACATCCTTACTAAAAATACGTAAGACATACTATAATTTAATAATAGGCCTATTTATTAATAATATACGGTAATTGATAGGGAGGAAATCAGTAATGTTTTAACAGCTGACTTCAAAATATGAAACAATTATTAAATAATTATAACTGTTGTTATAAAATATACGAAATAATTTGATTTGAACATTTAACATTATTTACCATCTTAGTTTTGAGGTTATTATTAATCTTACACCTTTATTATAAATAAATCAACATATTATGTTTTTAGAAAGTTCCTTCGGGGGTTGGCGTGCGGAGCATTCGGGGATCTCCCCCAGTGTATGTTATTTAAGAAAGTTTATAATCGCACTATTAAGTTCCACCGAGACATTGCTACTACGCGCTGAAATGTCGGTCGCTCGATGAACGTTTCCGAATGCCAAACTCGGACAAAAAACCCGTCGCTCCGTACTTTAACAACTCAAACAAACTTCACGCATTTTTGATTTATCGTTCCTAGCTTTTCTTTTGTAGAAACGTTTAAAATTTCCGTCGCAAAGAAACGGGAAACGAAGCTTTATAATTCCTTCGCGTAAAATGTCGAACCTCGTAAAAACAGTTGTAAAACTCGGAAACAATTAAATCGAAGCGTAACAAAAACTGCCCGGCAGTAAAATGCTGTGAAAATCGAGTCAAAAAGTGAACGCTGGTAAGCCGGTTCATTAAATCGGTAATTATAATGTAATGCAACAATTATACCGTCCAATTATACCTTCGCAAGAAGTTAATGCGCTGGGAATAATATCGGCACAATTACTGAACCTTGAGGTATACCAGTTGCGATGACGTGTTAGTGTTTGCTGGATTTCGGCGCGTGCATTAAACAGTTTTAACAACTGATTAACTTGGTAATCATAGTAACTACCCAGCAGTATTCAAAATGTCCGAACGAGTCTTGTACTGGTAGTTATGTACGACAACGTGACCATAGAATCTTCGTATTCTGGAAGTACACTATAACTGAGTTTAATTTACGCGGCAGACTGTATTATAGAAAGTACGGGAGAAATAAAACAATTTTAGCTATTTTTATCTAAGCACTTGACTGACACCAAAATGGTAAATAATAATTCAATGGTGAGTTGGGCGAATTTACAAAATTAAGATTAGGCCTATACGTTTTAGGGTTTCAACCAACTTTTTTGGAAATTGGTCTACCTACGAAGGCGTTGAATAGCTGTCTACGCGTATGAAATATATTAGTACAATTTGTTTTCACTCCAGCCCCGGCTCAAGCGCTGCTTCATTCCGCCCGCAGCGGAAAACTCGATTCGTGAGTTTCCATACCGGTTTTCGGCTTCGGTTCAGAAGCTGCCCCTACGGAAATATTCTCCGCGTGGATTTGAACCAGGTACTTTACTGTGGTACTTTACGTTTTGATCGATTTTGAGCGAACCAGATGGGCTATAAGGTCGTGTAAAAAATCAAAATGTGCAGAATAATCTCCTATATATATATTTTTTTTATATAAAACCATAAAAAGTCTCATTCTAATATGACAAATCTAAAAAACGTGCTTCTGGTCGTTGGGTTTTTGTGGGTTTCCGAGTGACTTAGAAAACCAACGTGTGTACCAAATTGTGACCAATTCTGACTGAAAATGCGGCCGTTAGAACACAATATATATACAATTTTTGAACGACACCCAAAACGTTCTTTGGACTATGATCGGTGCTCATTGACCACTCCCGACATTAGACCTCATCGTAAGAATCGATGTAATAACTCATCTTTCTTATGGAAAAACGTCAATAACTAAACGAAATATATCACATAAAATCATAGAAAAGGTAACCCCGATAAAACGAATCTAACATTTTTAAAGCGAAAAACCTGAACGTTCAACATCGCCTGGTTAACATTAACAGGGACATGACTATTGACAACGAAGCCAAATTGAACAGAATTTCAATCCCACAAAAACCTGAATTAAATTAACTTAAAAGTTATATTTTAGGGTAGGCTAGGTTAGGTTAGGCAACATATGATAAGTCAGGTTAATTAATGTCATATTATTTTAGGCTAGCTTAAGTAACATCCATGTTAATTCCATGTTAAATTGCATTAAAGCAAGTTAAGTAAGGTTTAGGTATCATATGATAATTAGGTTAGTTAATGACAGGTTATGTTAGGTTAGGTTGAGTAGCATCCGTGTAAATTTAGGATAAGTTGCATTAAAATAAGTTATTTTAGGTTAGTTAACATAAGACAGGTTAGTTTATGATGTTGCATTAAAACATGTTTGGTTAGGTTAGGCAATGTTGATTTGTTCACAAATTACAATCATCGTTGAATTTAAGTGTTCAATTTAACCCTTTCCATAAATAAATGAAAAGGTAGGAATTGAGGTACGTCTCGAGAGGATCGCCCACCAAATATCACGTTACAGATTGGACAGAACTCGTGTCTCCATAAATCTTCTCCGTAAACTCCGGCTATATCAGCACTTAACACCTGTTTACATATTCCGATGACCTCCCGGTTAGTTAATACAAAGTACCAACATTCCAAAGCCAAATTGTAAACATACTGCGTGTAGCCAATTAAACGTTTTGGCAAACTCTCGGACCCTTTCAAAAAGTGACCCACATACTTACATCGTGCGAGCCTTTGACGTATTTGGAACGCTTTCAAAATATTTCAGCTGCCAGATGTTTTCCTTTCGGCCGAAAGTAGTTCACAAAGATTGTCCGACTTGATGTGTTATTTAAGAGGGTTTAATTCGGTCTGACTCATCGACCCTCTCCGCTCTTGTTAATGGAGTACCTAGACGAATCAAATAATTCCACCACTGCTGACGTGAGTCGAGCGAATTTTCAAAATTAAGTTTGCAAGTTTTATGGTTTCAACCGACTTTTTGAGAAATCGGTCTACTCACGAAGGCGCTGAATATTCACCAGCGTGTATGAAATGTATAAGTAGAATTTGTTTGCGACTCGGCCTATTGCCCCGGCTCACGCGTTGCTACTTCGTTCCGCTTGCAAAGGAAAATCTTGCTTGGCCTCGAATTATGGACTGCGCTTTGCGACTGTAGGCTACACCTCGACCTTGCGGCTTCGAACCAGTCGGGCAATAAGGTCGCGTAAAAAGACGTAATGTTCAGAATAATATCGCATATTTATTTATTTTAAGATAAAACCCCAAATTAAAATAGCGTTACTAATGATGTTATGCAATTTCGTCCTTCAACCCCTATTTGTTCCAGCCTTTGAGCTATCGGTTGGTGTTATTAAAAATTTTCCAAACAAATTTTGTAGTAGCCCTACGCTTAGGAGTTATAAACACTTTTAACTTTTGCAATTTTATCATATTAGGGGTGGGGTTATAGTGACTGAAGTTTAAAAAAAAATCTTTTTCATGCCACCCCTCGGGACGGGTTTAGAAAATTTTAGAAGGTTACTATAAAAAACAAATAATAAAAATGGAGCCTGAGCAATTTAGAGATATTTCATTCTGGTGACCCCAAAGGTTGTGTGATTGAACCCAATGCTGTTTTCGACTGTGTCATTCTGGCGTCCCCAAAGGTTGTGTGATTGGACCCTATGCTGTTTTCGACTGTGTCATTCTGGCGTCCCCAAAGGTTGTGTGATTGGACCCTATGCTGTTTTCGACTGTCATTCTGGCGTCCCCAAAGGTTGTGTGATTGGACCCTATGCTGTTTTCGACTGTGTCTTGCCACCTTAAATTTATACAAATCATTTGTTCAGTAAAGACAGTGTTAATACATAATGGGTGTCTTTATCTTAACACAAACCTTGGTTGTCCCTTGTTCGAGCTTCGTATGTTTTATATCTTCCTTACTTTGATTAAAAAAGAATTGCACAAAAGATCGTCTAAATTTAAAGCTCAGACAAGAAAGTAATTGCAACGTTTATACGTGCAGACATTAGAATGCACTCATTAGGAAGAAATCCCACCCGAGTTAACTCGGACGCTATTAGCATACTCTAGTGCGCATCGTGTACTGCGCACACATAATGGCTCTGTAATTAGCCGTGACAACGCTAGTGGCGCTGCGCTGGACTGGGAGCGAAACCTCTTGCCGTGACCTCCTGTTATTAACAATTTCCTTGAGAAAGTTCCTGCTGGTTATACTTCGTTTGGTGGAAGATGGACCCGAGGTTTGCAAATCTTATAATCTTCCTCAGGGAAAGCCAAATTTGTAAATCTTCAATAAGGCTAGTATTCAACAAGATACACCTTTTATCCCAATAAGGCCAGTTCCATAAAATCGTGGTTATAGATGTTCTTTTTTTCACCAATCGAATAATGAAAACACCCATACCGGAACATCCAGTGTCTAATAAATCGCAGCCAACTTTAAAATACAGACGACATAATCTAACAGTCGGTTTATCGAACATTTTCCTAAAGTGATGACGTCATAAATACACTGCTTAAGCCAACTG
>JAGFPH010000419.1:377613-406752 GCA_018207615.1 Philaenus spumarius | reverse complement strand
CCAACTGATGGATTATCAAGAGTTACTACTATGGATTACCTTTGTTTGACACTATCGCTATCGTGAAAATACAGATTTCGTGATCTAACACTCGGATTACCGAACGTTTTCTTAAAGTGCTGATTACATGACGATATAACCTGACTCTTAGGTTATATATGGTTACCATTTGGGATTACTTCGCTAATAAGTCGCCGGTAGCGTTATCATACTGACGACAGGATAATCTAACAGTCGAATAATGGATCATGTTCCTAAAGTGCTGACTACATCAAAACAGTATTAAAATTATATTTTTTACTAACCCCTTTGAAGGGTTTGTGCTCTTAGGGTAAGTTTATCCTAAAAATTATAATTTTTTGTATTCATTCTTTCATCAAGATCTTTATCTATATCTCTATATTTTGGTATACAAATCGGTTATGTAACTAGAAGACGTAAATCTTCTAAGTCAATCATAGAAAAAAGTTGTTAGCGAGTTTCGTACAAATTGATCCATGTTTTTCATTTAGGCTTTCATAATTAAACGATAAATCTATGTGCCTACCACTATATCCAGCAGTTTGTTTGATGTGTGGTTGAGTAGGTCTACATTTTTTAAGTTAGACGCAAATAATAGAAATGTTTATATTTTGTCTCTCTTATATACCTATAACTTAATAGTAATGTGTGCCAAGCCTTAGGCCTCTGGTTTCATTGCTCGTTTCCTGTTTTAGAAAATTCTAGAACATTCTCGATGTTTTTGGAAGATTTTATAACATTCTGGAAGCTTTTAAAACTCTCTGGAACATTGTACAACATTCGCAAACATTCTTCAGGAACATTCTGGCCAGTCTCGGCCACTTCGGCTCCCAATTCCAAGCTGCTTGATCTCTTCCCCGCTCTTTTGACACACCCTGTATCTCCAGACCCAACCTCGGCAGTTCCAAACCGAATCCTTCTTCAAGGATAAGGGGGGGGGGCGGATGGAGGGCTACCATACCATGTAACACCGTGGCTGCGGCGTTATGGCATCACCTACGGACAATCCACGCATTCATTTACTAATAATTCGACCACGTAGCTAAACCGCTGACGTGAGTTGAGCAAATTTCCAAAATTAAGTTTATAGGCCTATGTTTTAGGGTTTCAAAAAACAATTTGGGAAACAGATCTATTCACGCGGTGAAGAATAGCTGCGAAATGACTCGCACGTCATGCCGCATATTGGGAGTATCTTCAATACACAATGCATTGCGAGCTTCACACGCCAACCCCCTTATTGGGAGTATCTTCAACACTCAAGCATTGCGTGCTTCGCACTCCAAAACCACGGTAAAGTCCACCACATTGCTTTGAACTGGGTACTTTTATGGCATTTCACGTTTTGATCGATTTTGGGGGAACCAAGCGAGCTATAAGATAGCGTAAAAAAAACAAAATGTGCAGAATAACATCCTACATTTATATTTAAAAAAAATCGAAAAATAGTTATTCTCGTAGGAAAAATCGCAAAAGATAGTTACTTCCTGTCAAAGAAACGTGCTTCCGATTGTTGGATATTTTTGGCTGACGAACTCGTCCGAACGACGTAGACAACCAACATGTGTACTAAATTTGAACCAAATCGGACTTCAAATGCGGCCGCTAGAGTGCGAACACATATATCCATACATATATATGATTTTTAATGACACCCCAAAACGTGTTCTGGGGACCATGATTGATGCTCATGTACTACTCCCAACCTGGGGTCTTACCATAAGGGCCACTGCATAGCTCATTTTTCCTATGGAAATTCGCTAGTAACTAACGCTTTTCGGGATTGTCTATAATACAGTCAGGTACGACAGCTGTTATTATAGTACAAACTGCAAGCTTTCACAGTCGAGTAGGACAAAAAGACCACTGAGTCATCCAGCGCTAAGAAACCTGTGTATTGTTATCGCCACGTATCTCAGGTTCTAGACAATTACTAAGAAATGTTTATTCACAGATTGGATCGCGCAGATGCTATCCTATCGGACACTCTAATTAGCATAACTCCGAGTGGCGCGGTGTGGCGTGTTTTTCTATAAACAGCGTCTCTTGTAATGTTCTACAAGATTGTAAAATAGGTGTTGTTTTTTATGTCGGTAGAAGTGCCTTGTGGGTTGAATCGTCTGAGATAACGTTGCGAAACGGTTGAGAATATTTTGGCTATGCAATTGTTAGAAATATCCTTGGGCAGTATTTAAAGTATTATCTTTACACGATTCAAATTTCCATATCTTTACTGAAACAGAATTTAAATTTATTTCGTAGTAAAGATTCAAATTTTCGAACCACTTAACTTAAAATGGCGGATGTTTAAACAGTTTAATGTAACATTATCTCGAAAACCATTAAATTTTACAAAAACACCTCTGGAACATTGCTTTCTGAATTACATTAAGAGGCTCAAGAATCGAACTGAAAGCCCCGTCCCAAGCCATTACCACCCCCCCCCCCCATAAGTAAAGATTGGCAATACGCGTAGTACGCGAGTTTTTTAATTCATGGAAATCTAGAATGTCACTAAATTGCCTGAAAACGTAAATTAATTTTCTAGTTTTTTCTTTTAAAAACATTATCTGTTCGGTCCATTCCATTCTCTTGTCGAATAATAACCCTAAATATTTATAAGAGAATCAAATGGACTGAATTGCAAAAATTTCTGAATTTTTATCCAAGTTTGAATTTAGCGAGTACCAACTACAAAAAATAATACATTCTTCCAATAACCCAAACTAAAATGGCGATCGTTTAAAATGTTTTGTTTAATATCTCGGAAACCGTTAAATTTGCACCAAATTTTTAGAAAAAGTTGTCGTTCTAACATGGTCAGGGAAAGTTCGAGCTCCAGCCTGCTGTAACGCAAGCTGTTGTAGCGGGTTTTCCACGAGGACATCTTCAATAGTCGTTAAGAGTTAACAATTTTAAAAGTACTAAAGAGTAGCCTACTTTTAATAAAAATTACTAAAATTGCCTGCTTTGAAAAAGCACTAAAAAACTACTTTCGCTGAAAAGTACTAAAATTCCTTTCTTAAAACCTATTTTTGACATACCGAATGGGGTGATACTAAAAATTGCATGTAATTTACAATAAACTTTATTCATGAAGGTCCATAGGAAAGATGAGCTATTGCAGTGACTCTTATGGTGAGACCTAATTTCGGTAGTGGTAAATGAGCAATGATCCATGGTCTGTGCAGCACGTTCTGGAGTGTAATTAAAAACTTTATTTGTATATAATATGTGTTCGCACTCTAACGGCCGCATTTTATGCCCGATATAGTTCAAATTTAGTACACTCGTTTTTTTAAGTAGCTCAGAAGAGTAGGTTATCCAAAAAATCAAAGACAATAATCACGTTTTTTGACCTGAATTAACAATTTTTTAGATTTTTCGTACTAAAATGAAGCTTTTTTATCTAAACAAATAAATATAGGAGGTTATTTTATACATTTTGTTTTTTTTACACAATCTTATAAAAGTTAAAAAAACTTGTCTCCATGCACGCAAAGTTCATCAAATAAAGAAAAATATTTGCTTTTTTCTTGCATCTTCTCAAGAATTGGATGAATCCACATTCTTCGTTTTCTTGCCGCCTTCTTCTTTTACGTAGCAAAAGCACAAGCATGAGCTCCTCATCATTCGACTCCATCTTGACGAACGAATCAGTACGATACTTCAAGAAGGAAGCAGACACCACGTGCGAAGGAACAAGCGTGGCCGCGACCTAGTGAGAAGGCGGACTAAGAGTGGTACCAAAATCTTTTGTCGGAAAGTTATTATTATAACACCAATCATAAGCTCAAGGCGTGTACAAAAATAGGGGTTGAAGTACAACAAAACTGCACAACTCTCTTGGTAGGCACTGTATCAAATGCGTTTAAAGTAATTACATCTAATATTAACCAGCAGGTTAATCCGCCCCTTGCACGCTTCGCTGACCGACCCTCGTGGCGACCGCATCCGTTTGCCTTCCAGATGATTGTACACGCTGATGTTTTCACGGAAATGACCATTGATGATGACGGAGGCACTTGATCCGGGTAGAGTGCTGGTGGTAGTGGTGGCCCAGATCCTGACGCATGCGCAGTAAGACCAGAGATTTTCTTGAATTACAGTACAGCCATATTTTATATTTTAAACTGCAAGCGGTGGTCAAAATAAGGCCGCAGAACAAAACAAACAAAATTTTGAGCTTGTTCAGAATTCTTAAATCTTCTAAAAATGACATAAAGTTCTTTGTACGAGAACTTTTCGATAACTCTAAAGCCGGTTCTATATACTCGTACATGGTGCTAACGCTCGCTCCAACCTTGGACCGAATGTTTGGGACGAGTAAGTTCGACAGATTGTGCAGCTAATGTGCCTGATACACGGTGAATCAAATGTTTGATCGAATACTTTAGAAAACAGTTTGGTACAAACGTTTGACCGGTTGCAAAAATGGACGAGGATGATAGTTTATAATAATATATCTTTTATTATAATTTATCTACATAAAAATCTCCACATCATATTTATGTAGGCCAAGATTACATTTGTATTTAAGTAGTGATTTTTTAAGAGATATTTTTTAAATGTCCAGTATCTAATTAATCTGCCTGTGATTTTTCACGGGAACTTACTACACTAAAACCTCGTTTATCCGGACAAAATTTTGAACATTTTTTTAACACTGTAAATATTTTGTTATACAGCAATTGAGCTTCACCACAACTCCCTTTGATTTACCTTCATAATTATAACGTCTTGTTTTGTAAGAAATACAACACAATGCAATAAATGTACAGTAATAACTGCAGCTAACATTGTAATTTAGGCCTAATAATAGTCTAAAAAGCTAAAATCGGTTTATCCGAAATTTCGTTTATCCGGAAAGGGTCTGGTCCCATCAATTTCGGATAAACAAGGTTTCATTGTATTATGAAAAATAAATTGTAGCCTACTTAGACTGCCTGTGAAGATGTAAATGAATATTATTACCGATTAAAAACTAAAAGCACAGATAAACCTAAACAAGACCAGTTTTACGCAAGGTGCAGCAGACCCTTAATACTGAGCTTAAATGGAAACTTTAAAATCTAGTCTACTTGACAAAATTAATACAACTAAAAATTGTTCAGTTGTGTAAAAGACCCATTAAAATAAAAACAGTTCCCCCGGTGTATAGAAGTGAAAATGTACTTCAGAGGCATGAAGGCAATCTGCGAACCGCGTCTCTTAATTGCCTCTCTTTCTGTTCCGCGTAAAACAGTATCCCTCCATCCTCGTCTATCTATTCGGTTCTCTCCGTCTATTCCGTGTAAAAACACTATCTCTCCGTACTTGTTTAATCATTCTCCGTGCTGTGTGTAAAGCTATCATTATACTATGTCCGTCTCTCTCGTTGCCGTGCGAGCCCGTGTGTCTCCGTCCTTGTCCGACACACAATGGATAATGATAGTGTTGTTGCGGACGCTATTAGCCGTTTAATGACAGGAGGCGAAACAAAATTACAGCCTACATGATTGGGAGAGGCCTTTTTACGTTTACACCTCGAGGCCGGGCTACACTAGCGGAAGTATGTAAACATGCGATCGGTCCGGTGGGCGGATCTTGTAACGGACGCTCTATTTAAATGTTTATTTTTGGGGTGGAGAGTAAATAGGGCCTGGGCGCCTTTTAAATTTCGTCTATTTTATTTCGGTTAGGCAAATTTCTAACCAATCTGCTCGCGCACTGCCAGAGAGCTATGCGTTTTACCAAATTTCAGGACGTATGGGGGACTTTAAAATAAACAAAAATCTGTTTATTTATTAGATTTGGTTTTAATGTCCAAGATTTGGGTTTCAACTTCAAAATTATTAATGCGAAATGTGTCGTACGACGTAGGCCTATCATGTAAGGCTCTTTTACCTGAATAGCATTGGTCCGGGTACATGTCAGGAAATTATTCCGAATTTTTAAAGTTAGGACAGTCCGAATGTTGATATCATTTAGTTTTTTATATTTGTTTTTTAACTAAGTTTGTTCTTTGACTTAACTCAAAATCTAAGTTTGCTATTTTTTTCTTTCTTATTTAATAACAGAAATATCAAAAAGTAAAAACTTACCACAGTCGAAGTTTAATTACCTTTCAAATAAAAGTAATTTCAATAAATTCGGATAATTTATGACGAAAATATATGCTTTATTGTGGAAGCATGTACGCGCCGAATTTGTTATCCTACTCGAATGTTTAGTCTGCACTCTGGTGGTTGTCACTTTTTTCTCGCGGAGGATTCTAACAAATGTGGTCCAATTAAAACTAAAAAAAACCAGAAAATTAATGTTTTTAAATAAAATGCAAAATGCTTGACTTAAAAATATGCCTACCATTGTTACATTACAAAACATAATTGATGGTAATTCATAATAGTGGGGGCTTTAAAACCAAACTGGTGTATTTAAGATAGGTTTTTAGAATATCATTCTTTAACTCATTATTTTTATAGCGGTTCCAGATTGTTATTTTAATCTACAATCAGTCAACAGACTATAATTAGTTTAGCTAGGGAGAAAATGGCGTCATGAAGATAGAAGGGCCACCGCCCCGCAATTATTCCTAGTCAGACAGCAAGTCCTTCCGCTTTAGTCTTCTGACGGAACATGGTGTTAACAACAGCCTGGCAAGAGGGTTAGGATGTCCCGAAAGGAGCTTCATGTGACTCCTACTTCGACGAACAATTTCCTCTTGGATCGTTGGCATGTCCAGATAGTTATGGATCTCAGTGATACGAGTATGCCATGGTGGATTCAAAATAACTTGTAGAATGTTATTGTTTGCCCTCTGCGTGCATTGTACGGTGGACTTGTTTGCAGTGCCCCAAAGTTCAATGCCATAGGTCCAAATAGGTTTGAGGATTAAACAGTAGACTAAAAGTTTGTTGTTGAGAGACAGAGCAGATTGTCTGCATAGGAGCCAAAGCAGGTTTCTGAAACGATTGTTGATCGCATCTCTTTTGTTCCTGACATGATTTTTCCAATTAAAACGACGATCAAAGTAGAATCCAAGATACTTGAGGCATTCGGACTGAGGCAAAATATCATTCCCCAACTTAACTGGGGCACATATCCCTTTACGAAGAGCAAAGGTAACGTGATGTGATTTGGATTCACTGGCTTTTATACGCCACTTAACTAACCAGGCATTTATGATGTCCAATTGTCGCTGCAATACGCTGCTAGCCTTGTTTGAATCATTAATACACGAGAGGAAAGCAGTATCATCTGCAAACGTTGCAACAGTAACGCCTGGTAACTGTGGCATATCACATGTGAAGATATTGTACAACACAGGGCCCAGTACCGAGCCCTGTGGAGCACCTGCGTAGCAGTTATAGAAGGCAGATCTTGCCTCACCATGCTTAACCTGAAAGATTCTTCCAGATGGATAAGAGTCCTATACCAGGAACATCGGATGGGACAAGAATTTCTTGATCTTGCACAGCAGACCTTGAATGCCTGCTGAACATCCAAAAATGCGCTGAGCAGTACTACCTCTTCTCTAAGGCTTGTCTTATAGTACGAGGTTAATGGGGCGATATGAACTGGTATCACTGGGTGATCAATTGGTCCAGATGTCGGACTATATTTAAACCAGGCAGTGCTTAACCCTAACGAGTTTATATGTAATTTATTTCATCACGTGTGTGATTGTGGCGAGTGTAACACAATGTCACAAATTACTTGTAAACCTATTAACTCTTATAAACGTACAAAGCTTGAAAACAATGCAATTATGTCAAAAGCTGTAATCATCACCGGCAAGTTGGCAGCATTGGGAAATAACGTTGCGCAACGCCGGTTTCTACCTAATTAGCAGTCATCATTACTTCCGCTAACCTTCGTCAAGTGTAGGATTTAAACAGTTTTTTAACGCCACGCTCTCACGTTCGCGAAACCGTGAAGAAAACAAATGAAATTAAAAAGAAATTTATACTGGAATTAGTAATATCCTGCCGCGCACCGGTGACGCGCATCGATTCGACGATCGTTCAACATGGATGTGTTTTACCGGGTGGGACAGGAGAAACTTTTGTAGACAAGCAGATGCAACAGATTATAAAAGAGATTTACGTCACTTTAAAAATCATAAAGATTATTTTCTGAATTTTGTATACCTGTAATACTAAATTGATAAAATATAAGGTAGGAACTTGTTAAATATACTCAAAAAGTAGCCTATATGCGATTATTACTATTTTGAAAAATTTAAACGATCGTATTTAAATTTTGTATTGAAAAAATAGAGTGATTATTTACTCTACCAGGTGTCGAAAAAGTCCCCCCTCCCCTATTATATTAATGGAAATAGACATATTTGCTTTGGGATTGTTAACATGAACAAAAATGGAGTTTTTTGGCATATTGTAAATTTCAACCCCTCCCACAATAATTTTGGGGGTAAGTCGAAAATTTTAAATGAGAACCCCTATTGAGCGACACCTCATTTTAAAGAATAAAATATTATCTCCGCCCATGTGACTTTTGTTATAAAGTACTGAACTTTACTTACTCAATCCATGACGCTTTTCGGAACTAGTTCCATCATCAGATATCCCCTGCTGAGGTCGTCATAACATTAAAATAAATTATTAAAAGAAACATAACACATACTTATACACGAGCACATTAACACAAAACACAAGAACACAAAAAATATACTTCTGCGTTGTGCACACCATCGACCACATCCACCACCATTTATCACTTTCAAGGCCTTGATAAAAGAAGAAGATTGGCGCAAACCGGAGGCCAATCCAACATAGGCCAATCAAAGTTATAACTTTTCCCCATTTAAGTAACATTGATATGTTAAAGATGATGCATATGTTATTTTTTACAAGAATTTCATCCAGTAGCTCGCTCAATCTAAGTTATAAAATAGTAATTAGTATAAAAAAAGTTACCGGACTCTCGGTTGATACAAACTTGCAAATGGTTTGCTACTGTGCATGTTTGTCGACTCCTAATAGTAAAACTTTGATTGGCCATTATGTTTGTTCATGTTAACAATCCCCAAAGCAAATCTGTCTGTTTCCATTAATAAAAAAATAGTATTGGGGGGGGGGGACTTTTGGGACACCTGGTATATAATAATAATGAGTTTATTTCCTACATACATAATAACAGCACTAACATGATACACAATCATACAGACAAGGAAAAAACTAAAATACGTCTAAATAACAATAAAACTATTATACTTATGCACTAAATACATTAATATTTACAAACTAATTAGCTTATGTACGCTCTTATGTTTTCAAATATACTTCATTGTGCAAAATAAAAAAAATTAGGAAATTAGGTAACCCTGGTGGCGAGGCCAGATTTGGGTTTACCAATACCAACTTAGAAAAAAATACATGAAGAACTGAAGGTCAATCCTACCAACATTAATCATATACATATGCATACAGTGACCTCAGCTAAGGGCCATGTTGTACGAGCGCTGATAGCGCCACAGTTATAACGGTGAAAACCGGGACTTAAGTTCCCAAGTTGTAGCCTATATACGGGACGTTGTTAATGTAATACCGTGTTACACTCCGTTTTTGAGACCTTGTCAACGTCGCGTCACTCCTTTCCAATATGTACACCATTCAGTTATATATGTATTACAAATAATAGAAACATAATATGAGGCATTGTGTAGGTGTTAGGCTAGACGGTGGGGTAGCCAGCATTTAGCTTTCAATTGTTCATCGCTATAATCCTTTGAATTAACGGTAGCTGTTCGATAGCGTAAATACATTTTTCCGTGTCAAAAATTGTGTCACTTTGAAGTACACAATAACCACTTTTAAATCAACAATAACCACTAGAACCGGCACAAAGTCGATACTTCCGACTACTTCAACCTCTTTGGTCTCTGCGTTGCGAGTACGCGTTGTCAGCGATTCGTATGACCGGGTTTGGGGATGATAGGCCGCGTTGGCAGCGGTCAGCGCCCGGTTAACGCGGATTCGCCAGCGTTGATAGCGCTCGTATAACATGGTCCACGGTAGTTCCATTTACCCAATAAACCGACGTTAACGCGAAGTTGAAAACGCATCGCTATCAGCGCTCGTATATAACATCTAAGGGTTCCATCTACTTTCAACAGCGGAGAAGAAAACAATTGCATTGCACTTGAACAGGCACACAAAAATGTCTTCACTTTCAAGAAGCCAGGCATTTCAGTTGTTTTAAGGAAGGTTTAACTCCATCAATTTCTTTTATATTTTTTGTCAAAGCATTACGTAGTTGACTGAAATGGAATTATTTTTGAAACACGATTAGCTTGGTTTTGGGCGAGATTCGCTACCGCTCTCTACGCCTATTCAGCTTTCCTTCTAGAGCCGCATTTAGGATTACGAAATTGAACAAATGCAGGCGATTGTTTACTAAATTTCGAAAGTATTGGTGATTTTTAGTGTAGTCTACTGAAAAAATAAAGGCACTTGTCTACTATATACTAATTAATACACATTAAGAATATGCTTATAAGCAAATACTAGTAATGCGAAGTACAACATTGTCTAACGTTTGCTTTAGGAATAAGGTTATGCTTGGAGGAGATGCTAGACAACTACCTAATGTTTTTCCGCGTTTTTAAGTTTATAAATATCCACGGTAGGCCTTATTAAACACCACAGTATAGTTGCCTCAAAACGTAGAGAGACACCCCCCGTCCTAATCACATGTTGACAAACAATGCCTTTGTTAGAAGCGGGCATCCGAGACTGCTGGCATCCGCCTACTATTCCAAAAAATTCTGTGTCAAAATACAATTTGCAATCAATCGATACATTAGGCCTACATTATCGAATGACGGCTCATTTTTTCGTCTTAGACGAATAAAAAACAATTTGAATGAAGTTCTACGACGTATCGTTACTGATATTCCAGCGCCCGTGTTGTGATGGTTAAAGTTAAGCGACAACTGTTCTTAAGCACACCCAATGTGTTTTTTTTTTGTTTGTTTTTTTATGAACCGACTATGAACACAAGACTATGTTTTAACAATGAAATATTTAATATAATATTACAATTTCAACCACTTTCAAATGATAATTAAAAGCCAAGACCATTGAATGCTTCGCACGCTAACTCTAATGCTCTCTCCGACATAAGTGAAGTAATTTAAGAGTAAGGTAGTAGTTTTCCATAAAGCAAACTTTAAAATTGTATTTCGTATCGATCAAGTAGTTTTTGATATTATCAAATGGCCTGTTCGTGTTTGATGTTTTCTATCAATTAATTATGTTCTAATACTGTGTTTGGATGTCGCAAGAGAAGTTTTTTCACCGTGTCATTATCGTATATTTGCACGCCTGTTGTATTCCCCTGTTACATTACAACACGCAACATTTAATTAAACTTCTGATAGATACATGCGAAGATTACAGCAGTTGCGTCATCCTTTGTTAAAGTGATTATGTGTAAACGATACTTTGATGGAGATATAAAACAATTAATTCCAACATCCTGTATGTTTTAATGTTTCAAGCGACTATTTGGGAATTCGGTCTACTCACTGAGGCGCTGAATCATTTGTTTGCACCTCCAGCCTCGGCTCACTCGCTGCATGTACCTCGACCTTGCGGCCTCTGTTTATGGACTGCTTCGCTTCGCTCGTTATAATTATGTACTCCGCTTTGCTAGATTGCATCTCGGCCGTCTTCCACGGACCAGACGTTGCCCCACGTTAAATCCTCGACGTGTATTTGAACCGGGTTCTTTTACGATTTTTTTGGTTTTAATTGATTTTGGGGGGACTAGATGGGCTAAAAAGTCGTGTAAAAAATGTGCGGAATAATCTCCTACTAGAAGAGGGGCACGCTAACCCCCGATAAAACCTTCTAAAAACATAATGTTATGTTTTATGTATAATAAAAGTGTAGGATTAATAATAACCTCAAAAATAAGATGGTAAATAATGTTAAATGTTCAAAATCAAATTATTTCGTATATTTTATAACAACAATTATAATAAAGGTTTAAAAGAACCGGTAAGGCTCAGGTGTACACTTAATCAAAAACCTAACCAAAAATTTACTATCAATTACCGTATATTATCAATAAATAGGCCTACTATAATATGTCTTATTTATTTTTAATTAGGACGTAACATAGTTTTTTATTATTTTTAAATTCCTTAACGCAAGTTTTTCTTGGTTTGTGTGTGTTGAAACATTTGTCGGTTCAGTATTATTATACAGGGTGGTCCATAATTATGTATGGGAACACCTCAATAAATTGGAAATTGTTATAGATGTAATACTGTAACTTTCAGGATAAGTTATTGGTCAAATACTCTACCTTTTGACAGACAACTTAATTTCAACCCCTTCTCAGGGGGTGGCCAAGGGGTTGTAACTCAAATAGTTTAAATGGGAACACCCATTGTGTGATACATCATCTTAAAGGTCTCTTTAAAACGAGAAAAACTGCATAAATAAAAATTTTCTACGACACTTGTATCCAAAATGGCGGCTGATTGAAATGTTGGTTTTCAAAGAAATAATTGGTATACATGTTTGATCAAAATTTTATTGAAAAAACTCTGTTATTTATTTAGTAATTTGTTTGTTAGATACTAATTGCAAATTTAAGAGAATTAATTATTCTTACAGCATTTTTTATTTGAAAACCAAAATTTCAATTAGCCGCCATTTTGGATACAAATATAGTAAATTTTTTTTATTTATGCCGTTTTTATAGTTTGAAAGAGACCTTTAAGATGATGTATCACACAATAGGTGTTCCCATTTAAACTATTTGAGTTACAACCCCTTGGAAACCAAAATTTCAATCAGCCGCCATTTCGGATACAAGTGTCGTAGAAAATTTTTATTTATGCAGTTTTTCTCGTTTTAAAGAGACCTTTAAGATGATGTATCACACAATGGGTGTTCCCATTTAAACTATTTGAGTTACAACCCCTTGGCCACCCCCTGAGAAGGGGTTGAAATTCAGTTGTCTGTCAAAAGGTAGAGTATTTGACCAATAACTTATCCTGAAAGTTACATCTATAACAGTTTCCAATTTATTGAGGTGTTCCCATACATATGGACCACTCTGTATAGGCTTAACTTAAAATATTATTTTGTACTAAAAGCGTCATCCGAATCAACTGTTTTGTCTGTTATTTTATTCAATTGGTTGCTATGGTAATGAATGTAAATACATTCAAGAAGTTGTTTCATCAGTCTAAGCCTAACCTAAAATTATGTTTAATTTTTGTTACCCGCCTTAACGACAACATACACACATGATTTATGTTTTTGTGCACATCTTTGGTTCATCTTTCAATTGTCGTTTTTTAGTTTTTCATAATGTTGCTTATTTATTGGTATTACAGCTGTTAGGCGCTATGTGTTTAACGTCCAACTTGATCCTGTGAATTTGTTCGTTGAAAGATACTGGCCACTAATGATTTTCCCTAAGCCAGTTGATTCCTTTGGCTACAATTGTCTGTTCTTAGATGCACAATCACATGTTTTAATAATCAGCTGGTTAGGAAAACTTAAAATGATGATAAAATACGTTTTAAAAAGTTCTTTTATTACATTCTAAATGAAATTATTTTAAAAATGTAAGTAAATTGTGCAAATATAGAATGATTGATCTTTCGTTTAAAACAAACCGCGTGTAAAACGGTTCAGTGGAAACCTCAAGTGAACTCTTCAAAGAAGTGCAAAGTTGAAATTTTACCCCGTGTTAAATTGCCATAAGAAAACTTTTAATCTCGTTTTTAAATGGTTACTGACCAGGTACCAAAATCTAAGGTAAAATGTGCAAATATAGGGGTTATTCCCTTTCATTTGACACCACCCGCGTGTAAATCTGTCCAGTGGAAGTCTCGCACATTCTTCCGGAAGATTTTTAATTTTGTGTTGTAATATATAGGTTAGTGGATATATGTATTTGTTTAGATAAATCTCCAAATACGTTTCATTCTAGTTCGAAAAATCTCAAAAATGTTTTGCTTCCTGTCAAAAGACGTGCTGTCGACGGTTGTCGATTTATTCCGAGCGACTTTAAATACCAAACATTCACCAAATCGGTCGTAAAACGTGGCTGTTAGATTGTGAATATATATACAATTTGTAATGACACCTCAAAACATGTTCTGGGAACCATGATTGGTCCTCATTGTCTCACCATAACACTCACTGCAATATCTCATCTTTCCTATGAAAAACCGCTAATAATGTATTCCCACTTAAAGCCTTAGTTAAGTTTAGTTTCGTTTAAAGAAAATTTTGAAAATAGTACAAAAATGTTAATTTGAAATATCCGTTTTCTTTAAAATACGAGTAGGTCTACTTTCCACTGATATTTTAGGTATTAAGACTACTGGTTCAATAATCAGTTGTTATTACATCTAAACTGAACGCTAAACGTGTTACGCTTTCACGAAATTGTGAAGGAAACAATTTAATGAAGCCTAGGAAGAATGTTTTATAGGCTACCACGTCTAAGTAAATAGATTTAAAAAATTTAGAAGACGATTAGGCCTATACAACAAGTAGCACTATAGTAAAAGGCTAGATTTTCTGTGAACTTTGTGCAATTTTTGATTGCCATCTTTGAATGTAAAAACGCATGCTAATTTTCTGTTGTGTGGTGAAAAAGCACGTTAGTTGGTTAAGAGGTGACAGAAAGAACGTACATATAGATATTAATTTATCGGGTCTTTTCTGTTATATCCCCGCATTTACAAACTATTGCAAACACGTAACTTTACTAATCGACTCTAGCCTAATATTTTTGCAGACAACGAACGACGTTGTTTTACATTTTACTGTTACATGTTGAATACAGGTAAACATACTGTGACTAAATAGGTTAGGTTAGAACCTTTTAGGTATTTTTTAAATTATTTTTTCATTTCTGTTGCCATAGGTTAGCCTAGAGTCGGATAGTAAAGTTGTGCATGAATAAAAATTGTTAATTATTTTTTCCCCAACAATTATACGTTTAAATGGTGAGTAAATATTATATTTCACAAATGTAGTTCTATCCCGATTAATCCTCATTCTATAGAAAATAGTTTGTAAATGCGGGGATATAACAGAAAAGACCCAATTTATCAACTGATAGCCTATATTTAATGTAATGATTTAACAAAAAGCTGCATTCAAATGTTTATTTTGTTTCAGTATTACGAAATGTCTTACGGACTCAACGTTGAGATGCACAAACAGGTAAGCACTATCAGTACTGTTTATTTAGTAAGTATTAAAAACCCGATTATCCGGATTTGGTAAATTTAAAAGTCTGGTAGTTAAAATATCAACCGATGAAGCAATCTTCGGATAACCGAAACTCCTAATAACAGGGATTTTTGATAAATAAAACATTGAATATTAGCATTTTTGTAAAATTCCAGAAACCGTAACTACCGTCAAACCGAAACTTCTGACGAGCAACAATTGAAACTTCTTCGTATGGCCAAAACTGTGCAACCGAAATTCCTGATAACAGAAACTTCGGATAATCGGAATTCCTGAAAACCGAAACTTTTACATGGGAAATTAAATCAATTGAAATTATGTACAACCACGATTCAGGATAACAGAAACTTTGAACGGCCGATATTCCGTACTACCAAAATTTCGGAAAACAGGAATTTGGATAGCCAGATCTTAAGGTAACGATTTTCCAGATAACCGAAGCATTAGACATTAGAAACTTTGATAACCTTAACCCTTGTACACTGCCTGTCCGGATAACAAGAACTTCGAAAAATCGAAATTTCGGATAACTGAAACTTTTACATGCGAAATTTCGTTAGGGCCTAAATGAAATTATCTAGAACCAAGATTCTGAATAACAGAAACTTTGAACTGAATACATTGTGGGCTACCAAAATTTCGTAAAACAGGAATTTGGATAGCCGGATCTCTAAACAGGAACATTCCAGCTAACTGAGACTTCAGTAATCAAATTGTTTACACTGCCTTTCCGGATAACGGGAATGTCGAAGAGTCGAAATTCTTTAGACAAGCGATATTATTGACTGAAGCTGTAGACGTTCGAAACTTCGGATAACCAGAACTTTGGACGGACAATTCGGAAAACCGAACTATACATGCGGAATTCCTGATAGTTGTAATTTTATACATCAGTATTCCGGAAAACAAACTTTGAACTACCTGAATTACGAACAGAAATTTCGTACTAGTACACTAACAGTTTGGAACAGCCGAAGTTTAACGTCGGTTCAAATAAAAAATGTACGGTTTATCGAGTGTATCCTTTGAAGAGAATTACAACACTATTCTCCAACTCGTTATCAGTTTTATGTCGTCACGGACAACGCATAACGAATAGTTATTTATGAAATAGTTAATATGCATATCGGTTTTGCCTCGCTAAGATAAGGCAAATCGCAGTTTCCCCTTGTGACTAACTCAATTACTCGCTTCATTGTAAAAACACAAAGGAAACCAATAATATGCCTACATTTATTGGTTTGTCGCACTCGTATGGCGTTAAACGAAAATAGAATAAACTGGACATACGAAGGAATTTTAGGCGAATTAAATTTGTACGTAACTGATAACTTAAGTTTTGTTACGTTAGTAGGATGGTTCAGATGCGCTCTGATTCACCTGGAATTGGTTAACCCTACGACATCCGCAGTTTTTCTTTTTTACTAAATTTGATTCGAGAATCGTTTTGTACATCAAAAATAATATGTAATTGGTTATATTATATGAAGGGCTGTGAAGCCAAGGGGTATAAGAGTAGTGAAGTTAGTCTTGAGAAAACTCAGTTTAAAGTTAAACTGTTATAATCAAATCCAGGTAAAACCATGATCTCTAAAACTAGTATATTTTTAATTGCTAGGTGCTAGACTAACATAATAACAAAGATTAATTTGATTTTCATCCTCTTATTCTTTGTTATCGGCCAATATTTGATCAAAGTTTCAATACACAGTGCATTTTGTGCGTCCGCTTTAAAATATTAGTGGTTATTACGTAGAAAGGTTCAAAAATAAAAAAGTAATGCAATTTCTACTCATTTAGGTTATAAATATAAAAAATAAAAGGTCAGCTCCTACACTCGATTCCACGTTCACCGTGCAGTACAGGTCTTACGGGGGAATAGACATGCTACTACCATTACAGGGATCATCTCGTTTATTGTCATGCGGGTTGCGTCAACTGACCGAGCGTTGCATGGGAGTTGATGTTTTTTAGGTGGCTATCATCGGTGAGACTGTCGTATGGATGGCATGGCTTATGGGCGCTCTGTACTGCACGGTGAACGTCGAATCAAGTGTAGCATAGGAAATACGAAATTTGCGTAGCATTGAACGTGTTAACAGGAATTAGAAGTTATGTAATAAAACATAGGTTACTAGTAAACTACCTATGTAAAGTAAAGCGACTTTCATCCCTTGGCTTCTAAGCTAAACAGCTCTTCTACGAAGTAGTTTTTTCGCCACTAGATCTCAGCACATGATAGACTTACAGTCATACTCCTTGGCCACAAACATTTTAAAGTGTTGAAGAGCCAGTTTCTGCACTTAACTCCGTTATTAAAAAAATGTCATTTGTACCCCTTGGCTTCTCAGCCCTTCATATATTAGCTTACCAGTGACATTCTAACAAGTACTGTAATGTCTTGTTCAGTTCGTTACTCTATATACAAAGTTTTGAATCTATGACATATCATCGTAGTGTAGTTGATTGTCCATCAATATTACAACATTTGTTTATTTAGTGTGTTGTGTTTCATTTATTATAATTATTGTGAATTGTGAGAAATGTTGTCCTCTATAATATTTTAAAGTTCTCAAAAAATAATGTTTTTAATTTTTTTTTAATTTCTCGCTATACAATTTCTTAAAAAAACTTCTGTTTAGTTTAATGTAAAGTACCGTTTTTGGTACTCTTTTTATATTTTGGATTTATCAACTATTTTTTTTTTATATTTTCTTAAGCTCTATTTTTTAAAGTTTTATTTACACAAATTACTGATCGAATTGCTATTTATTTATTTTGTCATATTTTACAACTACAACATGTAAAGTCGTTTTTAAGTTTACACACATAAGCGGACATATACATAGAGTACATGTGAAGTAAAATTGAAATTAGTTGCCCTCAAAAGCCGGTTTTGGGAACCATCAACGAAATTTTTATACAATTTATCAAAAACAAAAGAAGACTACTTACAGTAGCTGTGCTTAAAACGAAATTATTATTATTATTAACTATCTGTACCCTGCCATGCTTCGCTGTGGCGCACACTATGGTTGCATGGGTGAGAAATGAGGAACAAAACAAAGCATAAGTTCCATAGATGTTTAATTTTGCAATACTTGTGGGTGTACAATATTCTTATTGCAAATATTTTTACAATAAATACAAGTATTTACTGTTTTCATACGTTTAATGTTAAAATGTGTGCGGTCGTGGAACCCCCGTCAGGAACGTAGTTCATCACACCTTTTCTTCAAATCCTAATGTATGGATATTTTGATTATAGATATTTATAAATTTTCTTGACTTGATGAAAAAGCGTTATGGTCCCTTCTATGCGACTTTCTCTTTCTCTCCCTTCATCTATGTATAATTCGTATATTTTTTATTTTCTATCATTTTTCAATGTAAATAATGCAAAGTAAAGAGTTTCATTTATTACTTTTAGTTTCATCAGACAATAATTTACGCCCCCCCTCCCCCGAGTGTGGTAAATCATCAGAATGGTTTGTGTAGGATGTACATCTCTTAAAATATATAATTTCCTAAGAAATTTAGGAAAGTTGTTTTCCTGTTTGGGGTAAATAGAACGTCCCTTACTGCACGTCTGACCACATCTAGTTCTGTCTAAAGCTGTTATGATATTGCAGAACAAACTTGTAGGGGAAGACACCCTCCCGGATGACACGTGTGTTGTGGGGTGAAGTCTCAACTTTGACGGATGACTTAGGGGCGGGGGTCTGACAATGTTTGTGGAAACCTACGAGCGCACAATTATCTTGTAAGTGTTGACGGAAGCGGAAATGGGGGGGGGGGGGGTAAATATTGATTGAAGTGGAATCCTTTTTGAACGTTCGGGATTTGGGAAAGAGATCTAGTGACGGATTATGTCTATAGTATTCGCGTCTGTCAAATGTCGTTACTGAATTGTTGACATTTCAATGCTATAGAACACAATACAAATATAATGATGGGACGTAAGCAGTCAATGAGGTTGACTAAGTTGCTCGGATGAGTTCGGTACCTCAAACATCCAAGAACAGGGAAGCACTTTTTTGACAGGAAGTAATTTATTTGATATTTTTCGTACAAAAATGAAACTTTTTTTGTGGTTTTATGTAAACATATAAAATAGGAGATGACACTACGCACTTTGTTTTTTTTTACACGAACTTACAACTCGATAAACTTAGGTTACTTGGTTCAAATCCACTAGGAGGATTTAATCGTCAGCTTCTGTTACAAGGCCGACGGCAGGGATGCAAACCGCTGCGAGCGAAGCGAAACAGGATATGACGTTTTTATCCGTTGTTATAGGCTATATTCAGCGTGTTTTTTATTTATTCTTATTTGACGGTGCGGAACCCTTTTAAACAACCGCACCCCTTCTTTCCGTAAAAGGTGAACGTGAGACCACGTTTTATTATAAATAATTACATTTTGTTAATTAACTCTATTATTGAACTTGACTTTGCCCGTACCGGTGATGTTAGCAGTGCAAAGATATTAAAGCGGGCGGTGGGAGGCACCGCATTGTGGTTGCGGACAGTGGTTGGGAAACCACTTTAACTAAAGCCGCAACAGTAATTAGCGACCTATACTCGGTCAAACATCGGATCCCCTCGGTAGAGCTGAGAAACTTGTTAACCACTTAGGCCACCGTAGTGTCCGACCGATATGTAGGCCTACATTCACGTAAGCCACTTTGTCCACCGTACATTATCCGTGTTTAATGTTGACACAATCAAGACTCTGCTGCATCTGTCACATTGGATTAATTTGCCTTTAATATAATATTGAAAATTTGTTTCTGTACGGTAGCTGTGCCTTTAAAGGACGATACTGAGCTCTTATTGGAACACTCATTTTGTCTGACTGCCTCGATCACTTCCGGAAAAAAGTTATCATAATTAAATTCAACATAGCTTTCAATCACCCTAATTTATGTAGATTAAAAAAAATCTAAACCGAAATACTATTTTTGGTACGATAAAAAATGTAAGCATTTTATGATAATGCGGTGTTTATAGTTTGAAAAGACATTGTTTAGGCACATCGAAACTGATTTTTTTCATAATTTTGTGAAGTATTCAAGATATTTAAAAAAATGTTCGTAAATTCGCGCCTCTATTTCAGAAAGTATTAAATTAAAAAAAAAAAAATAAGGATTGCGTAGGATTAATAATAACCCCAAAGCTAAGATGGTAAATAATGTTAAATGTCCAAATCAAATTATTTCTGATATTTTATAACAGCATTTATAATAAAGGCTAAAAGAACCAGCAAGGATCAGGTCTACACTTGAATAAAAACCTAACCTAAAAGTTAGAAATACAATTAATCGCTCCAAACCTTGAAATCAGCTCGGAAATATTGGAGCAACAGCTGATTATTGTAAAAACAATAAACATTTTTAATTTAGTTTGTGTTGTTTTTACGATTAACAATGGCGTTGTTTTTCAAAAAGTATATAAAAATCGGTTATTTAATCGAATTTTCATAGGAAAGATGAGCTATTGCGGTGACTCTTATTATATGGTGAGACCTAATATAAGGTCGGGAGTGGACAAGGAGCGCATTTTGGACAGCTTCTATTGACTGGGTCGTTTTATTCGGTGGGGGAGTTTGTGCACTATACGGTTTATTGAACATGGTGATCTCATTAGCAGGCTCCAGTTTTGAATTCCCATTTTGCAAGCCGGTGAAAGTTTGTTATGCAATTGTAGTTTTGATTTTTAGTATTGTGTGTTTTAGAGTGTTTATTTTTGTTATTTAATCGTAAATACGTGTTGTATTTCTGTAGAAATTTGTTTAGTAATTAAGCACTCACTAACAGTGGTGTTGAAATGTAAAAATTTATTTTTGTTATTTTTGAATATTTTATATATGTGGCGTTCTATGTTTTGATACTAGCCAATTCAACTGAGTAGAAAAAAAAATATTGTTTTAAATCATTATTAAACAAATTATTTTTAAATGTATAATATGACTATGGCCATACAAATGTAATGTTTGCAACGGCTAAAATAAAAATGAACTGAAATCATCAAAACGTAAAATACCATGTAAGTAGGCTACCCGGTTCAAATCCTCGAGGGGGAGTTTATCTTGGGGCAGGCAAATGTCCAGGATGCAAACTCGCAATTCGTGGCCGCAAGGTCGAGATGAAAACAAATTCTACTAACATATCGAAAGCCTTCATGAGTATACCAATATCACAAATGATTGGAACTCTAAAAAGTATAAATTTAGTTTTGGAAATTCGCTCGACTCACGTGAGCGGTTCAGGTGCTTGCTGCGTGGTCGAATTATTTGTATTTACACAGTACCTATGATTGCTGATAGACTAACAAAATATTCAACACAACTGTAAGCTATTAATTAATTAAGAGCGAACTCTCCTGGCGACAGAGATTTAATAACATCCCTCTCTAATAAGATCAGTTTCCGTTCTCTCCTTCCCTACCGGTACTTCTGGGCAATTTGTCCCCCCCCCTCACTTACTTAGACACAAATCAATAGAACACGTCTCTCCACGCTTGATTAACGCTATATCTACCTGCTTTTCAAATGAAATTCCTGTCGTTTGAATTTAAAAAGAATTGTAGTCTGAGAACTTGGGATTGGATTGGGAATTAAAGTGCTATGAGCTTGGCGTGAGAAGCACGCGTGGGTCCTTAATAGTAAAGTTGTGTTTAAAACAAGATTTAGTCGTGTTAAAGTAATCTTGGGCCAATTTCAGAACGGTACACATACGACTTACTAACTAAAAAATATTTTGGGGGACTTCATAGAAAATTCTTGTACACTCCAAAGAAGGGTTGGCCCCAAACATATTTCTTAAAGGCGGGCAAAAAGTCTGAGCTTTTCTGATTGATAACCGGATTCTTTGTCCCCCCCCCCCTTTACGCTTGTACCTGACGCTAACCTAACTAACCTAACAAATCTCTTAATAAATATCTTTGGATTTATGATTATATAAGCAGGCCTATAGCACTGAATTATGTTCAGAGTGTTGGTCTTTGGTCTTTGCACTAACCAGTGTAAACGTAATTTCAATGTCAAAATGTCCCAGCACGAGGCGGATTGTAGGACTGAGCGTTCGGGTTCACTCCAACGAAGGGTCGACCACAAACATATTTCGTATACTTTGATAAGAGTCTGGGTCTTTTTTGATCGATAGATGGACTCTTTGCACCACCCTTTATCCTTGTGCCTAGCTCTATCCTAACCTAACAAATTTCTTAAGTTGCATCTTTGGAATGATCGTTATTTAAGTGGACCTACAGCATTAAATATTGTTCAGAGTGTTGGTCTATTCACTAACCAGTTATGAGCTAAATGGCACACCCGTGTCAAAATGTCCCCGTCCGGGACTAAAACACACTGTTTACCAAATGCGGCCGTTAGAGTGCAAACACACTCACACTCACATATACATACTAGCTGCCCGATCCGGCTTTGCACGGGTAGTGAAATCAAAGTTAAATGTATATTATTAACAAAACAAATATATAATATACATCAATAAATATATTACGCTATGTAGGGATTTTTAGTAACTTTAACCCCCCAAACCCCCCTAAAATTTTGAAGTTTTTCAAAACCTTTCTTAGCGAGCACCCAGGGCCCTAGAGGAAGTTACATACCAAATTTCATTCCAATCCGTTAGGTGGGTTTTTTTAGTAACTTTAACCCCCCCAAACCCTCCTAAAATTTCGAAGTTTTTGAAAACCTTTCTTAGCGAGCACCTAGGGCCTTAGAGGAAGCTACATATCAAATTGCATTGCAATCCGTTCAGTTGTTTTTGAGAAATCGTGATGAGTCAATGAGTGAGTGGTATTTAACTTTTATATATATATAGATATATACATACTACATTTTAATTACGTGTTCTTGGGACCGTGATCGGTGCTCATTATCACTCCCGACCTAAGGTCTCACCATAAGAGTCACTGAAATACCTCATCTTTGTTATGGAAATTCGCCAATAAGTACCCGCCAGTATAGAAATCATGCCTGCCAGATCTAGAGTTAAGATAAAAACCCTATAGAAGTGATAAACAAAAAGAGCCACTCTACCAGGAGGAATATATGCAGCAGTTACAGCTTGTGTATACTAACTATTCATGGAAAACCACTTTCAGCCAGAGTTATTGCATTTTCTCAGTTATCATTGACTCAGTGACAAAAAAAGTGACACACCGTTGGTTTTGTTAAAATTGTCTAAATTGTTTTATCTTAAAGTTGTGCAATACCATTTTTGTAAAAACATCGAATCCAACCTTGAGAATTCTGGCGTATGATATTACATTGGTAAAGCGCTCGAGCGTGACTAGAATATCGCCTGTATTATTTTCAGTTTCTGTCATCGGCGTACGACATTTAAATTTGCAGAAAACTCCGATGTATAGTTAGTAGGTAACTAAATTCGACCCGACGTTTTACTGCCATCAAGTGACTCGACTGAAAATCATGTTTTTCGTCTTATTTATAAGCAAATATATTTAATAAAATTTAGTCATCTACGAATTATAATTTAGATGCTCATGAACGATTTCCTGCAAAATGCAAAAGATTATCTTCAAAATTCGACGAAAGATAAGTTGTAATGAAGAGGACCGAATGGGACCGTTTCGTCCTGGTATCGGACACCCTTAACATTGTTACGTAAAATCTTTGCTTTTTCAGATATTCAACTTTGAAAAATTTGAACCACCGCCATCTTGAAATAGATAGCAGCAGCACAATAAAATGTTACACATTCGTATAAACCAATGTGATAAACTTCCACGACGAGTTTCATGAATTTATCTTAAACCGTTCATGTGATTTTCAAAGAACACACGTACAGACGGACAACTTCTAAAATAACCAAGATAGGGCACGTGTTATATTGCAGTGCTAGTTTCGACTTGCTTCGGTTGCTAGACACCCTGTGTTTATTTCTACTTGCTACTTATTGTTTTTGCTGGGAACGCAATATACTCTCTCCCGGCTTGTAACAGATAAGCTGCCTGAATTATTTATCTACGCTGGAGAATTAACGCACGATATATCTCGCAGGACATTACCAGATGCCGATCAGTCGTCACGGTCTGTAGTTGTGAAGTTAATTGGCCGGAACCGCCGAGCCGTGACGAGCAACAACATCCGATAACAGTGAAACCGAATTCCTGAGGACATCATGTTCAATGTTGGAAACACGCTCCCGGTGTTCCGAGAGTTTCATCAACATGACATCAACGCGTGGTTTACTAAATACTCTTTGTAACATTCACAAGTAAACACGAATACAACAGCGCCATCTAGGAACGGTTGACGAACCATGTCTGAGCGATAAACTGAGGGAACTGCGCAGTTAGCTCAGTTAATCGAACAGTTTGCACAGTCTTGTGTAGCCAAGCACGTCAGCTCTTTACTGCATTATCTACCCTTCTGTTGTAACCGTTATTGAGAGAAAAAAAGAACAACTTCTGAATTTAACTGCACGAAAAAACTGAGAGAACTGAGGAAAAAACTGAAGTAGCCCACACACCACACAGTTCACACAATTGTGCAGTTTTATTTGCACAGTTAAACTGTTCGTCTGTGGGCCTCTTAACAGCTTAATTTCAATTTTACCGTGCATACTAGAGCTAGATAAATTTAAAGAATAGCAAAACGTAAAAATGCAGCCTCTTTTATTATCTCCATTCTTCGCCTTTTGTTATTCATAATGTAGAATAAGTCGTGATACACCTCTATATAATTTAAATGTATTTCTATATCAACATTAAATCTCTGCCATACCTATTATAACACTTATTATTGTGTTTAAGGGGGTTAAAAATGTTGCCCCTTTTTTGAAAGGAGGGGATAAAGGGAGCAACCTATCTTGTGACATATTTATTGGTAAGACCTTTAAAAACCAGGAATTTCTGTGGTAAGTAAATGAAAATCACCTAACGCATTCGTTCGCTAGATTTCGAAGACATTATGTACCTACATATAAACCGATACATATACAATTTTTAAAAACGTGTCCTGGGGACCATGATCGGTGCTCATTGATTTCTGTTTCAGCCTGCTAGATCGTTACCAACATTCATCCAATCAGTAAACCCCGTCGCTAGGCTCACGGTTAAACGGGTAAACCAATATTATTTTCCCAACAGTAATCAGTACCATTAAACCGTATAGGGCGCGCTGCGGTCGTTCTAATAACAATAATATTCATTACTGCAGCAGTTATCGACGTATGATTGAGATAGTATTGAATTTTGTGGCGAGCTTTGCGGTTTTTACTGATTGTCTTTCGACCGCGGAATTATGCCTAGTTCCGCGCAAGATGAAACCAAACCTGGCAAACTTTGTTTTAAGGTTATTCTACACCCATAGCGTACAGTGTAGTCGTGTACAGTCGGTGAGAAGCGAGAGAACTGGCAATGATGGACTGAAAACATAGTCTCAGCGTCTGCTAATGGCCTACTTATTGTTCCCCTACTGTACTTCTTTCAAACTGTTTGTGCGGCTGAAGGAAGGTTCGTTTCACTCACACTCGGACAACCGTTGGCTTACTTGCAATGACCTCCAAGCTATTCGTATAAGTCTACTGGGCTTCACTTTAAACAAATTTAATTTATTTATTTAGCTAATTTCCATATGAAAGATGAGCTATTTCAGTGGCCCTTATGGTGAGTCCTACGGTTAGTCGAAAAATCCAACAACCGGAAGCCCGTTTCTGTACCGGAAGTAACTATTTTTTTTGGGTTTCCGTAACTAGAATTAAAATTTTTAGGGTTTTGTCTAAAAAAAATAAATATAGCATATTATTCTGCACATTTAGTTTTTTTACACGACCTTATAGCTAGATTGGTTCTCCCAAAATCGATCAAAACGTAAACTATAAAAGTACCAGGTTGAAATTCACGTTGGGGGATTTTACCACGGGGTCATCTTTTGCTCCGAGGCTGACGGCCGAGTTTCCCAAATAGCAGGTTGAAACCTTATAACATAAAAATTTAATTTTAGAAATTCGCTCAACTCACGTCAGCGATTTAGTTGCGTGAACGAATTACTTAAAGGTCTGCTCCAGTAAACGAGAAAGCAACCGGAAACGCAACCGCTTCTCACTGTATCAATATCTAAACAGTGCAATTTCTTGCAGCTGAACGCTTTGACATTGCCTCATTTCAAACCATTTTATAAGTATATCTTTTGTAATTGAGTGTTGAAAAAAAAACTGAATATTCTTTATAAAATTTCGGATGCGGTTTGCAAATTATTTTTCATTGTTAATTTTTTATTGTGTTCGGAAAAATATTCAAACTTTGTACTTACAAAATGTCAATTACATAACAAATCAAAAGCATTTACAAAAAATGTAAATTGAAAAATGGATGCGTATTGTGACTGTGCTTAAAATGTGACCTTGTAAACAATTTTATGATACAAAATAAACGAAATAAATGGTTTGAAATTTAACATTGCTCTTATGGGATAAAAACCCAAGATGGCCGCCACTACAGCAGACCCTTAATACTTGTGTATGCCGCAAGGCCTCGCGGAAAATCTTCTATGAACTAAAACAAAACTTCATCTGTAATGTATGTGCCCCCTCGCTCCCTGGATCCTTCTCTGATATCTTGTATTTGAATAATTAACGTTTTTGTGAAAGCCTAACATATTTTACACGGATGAAGTTGGTTAAGATTTTGTAAATAGATTTACTACTAATCTCGCGGAGTAAGTTACGTCAGCATTTCGTTGATTGTACTGTACATGTCCAGTTCTCATCCGCTTTTGTATGACGCATCATTCTATAGACATCGCTTCAAATAACTGTAACTCAAGATAAAATAAAAACACAGCATCCGGTCTTACAAATACGTCTGATGTAATGTGGACAGTGCAAACGTAGTATTTCAAATGCTGACTTTGCTTGAACTGAGATTATGGGGACAGGGTTAAACTCCTATAGTGTGCCTGAAATTATAAGGAGATCTTTAATAATCACTCTTTGGACATGGCTATACAGCAAGCGAACCCGCACAGTAAATACACATACCGGCGCGAACGCTGGCACTTGAGCAAACCGCTACTAACCTGACTAAAAACATCAGCACCCGGTAGGCCTACATTTCTGTTTAACACGTTCACTGCTAATAGGCATGGGCCATGGAATCCTGTTTTATCTGTTATTTGATTCAATTGATTGCTATGATAATAAATGTAAATACATGTGTTGGTTCCTCAGTATAGGCAACACCTTAGAATTTTTTCTGACTAAATTTACAAATATTGAAATAAAACATGTTTTTATCGAAATGAATTATAGCCTATGTTACTCAGGGATAGTGTAGCTTTTTATTAGTGTAAAACTATTTTTTCAATCGGTTCAGTAGTTACAGAGATTACCCCCTACCACAGACTATAGAATTATTCAGGGATAGTGTAGCTTTTTATTAGTAAAACTATTTTTTCAATCAGTTCAGTAGTTACAGAGATTACCCCCTACCACAGACTATAGAATTACTCTAATTCTAGTAATTCTATAGTAATTCTATTATTAGTAATTCTATAGTATGTGCCCCTACATAAAAAAAAAACAACTGATTTTACCTCTTTATAATATTAGTATAGATTTATATTTACTCCTGAATAGTTTATTCAACAACAATTATATTTATATAGTAGGACTTTAAAACTAGTAGAAACCGAAAGATAAGGAATGAGAAATGTTTTTAGTAATGCCGAGTTTTAAGTCTTTTTCCGCAAAAGGGTAGTAGTTGCCTTCCTGCTGGCACCGCCAACTGGACTGCCTTTTACTCTACCAAATTTGGACCAAATGGGACTTAAAATTCGGCCGTTTGAGTGTAAACACAAATATAAAATTTCTAATGACACCCCAAAACATATTCTTGGGGACCATGATCAGTACTCATTTACTCTCCCGGCCATACCCCACAGGTCACTGCAAATCTTTAATAATATAGCCTATTCGTTTGTTTTGAATATGTGTGAGAGAGAGCTGTGTTTAATAAAATGAATAGATTTTTCAATATATTCTGTAAATACAACTTAATATTTGCTTTTGGCTTTGGGTGACTCGCCTTTGTTCCTATGGATATTGAACCCGTTAAAATAACACACGATTGAAGAGTTTTCGCCAAGTATCGAAGTTTGAAATTATCATATTATGTGTGCTGAATATGTTAAAACGTCCCTTCAAAACAAACGTTTCGTATATTCTATCGTGTACGCTTACAGTAAACCCTCAGCATGCCAGACCACCCGCTACGCTTCCCATAACATATTTAAGGGAGCGCGTGCATCCCCTATTCTACAACCGTATCCGCTTGTAATATCCCAGGAATGCCCGCCTGATATCGCATATCTCTTCCTACGGGAATTTATCCCTGCGATGTTGAACACAGGTATATAATTTGTTTAAAATAAAACACGAATACACCGTCCTACGCTACAGAATTGTGGATTGCATTTCTGCAGGACGAGTATGAATTCGTGCACATAATTGTCGTTTAGACAAACAAAATCTTTCAATCAATTTTATAGTTTATAATTTTACTTTTGATGGTGAAAGTCTGACTGGCGTGCCGAAGGAGTAAATATATACTTATAGCTCCCTGCGTGTACGAAATAAATTAGTGGAATTTTGCACCACAGTCTCCTACCCTGGCTCACACGGAGCTAACTCGCTTTACGAGTTTGCACCTCTGCCTTGCGGTCACGAATTATCGACTGCACGTTGCGAGTTTACACCTCTGCCTTGTGTCCTCGAATTATCGATTGCATTTTGCGAGTTTGCACCTCTGCCTCGTGGCCTCGAATTATCGATTGCACTTTGCGAAATTGCACCTCTGCCTTGCGGCCTCGAATTATCGACTTCACATTG
>JAGFPH010000419.1:366953-377160 GCA_018207615.1 Philaenus spumarius | reverse complement strand
CCTTAAACAACAAATCTGTTAAGTAGCCTTTGAAATTGTCATTATATAAGTAGGCCTATATAGCGTTAAATATTGTTCAGAGTGTTGGTCTTTTCGCTAATTATTGCTGAGCTAAATGTCTTACCCTTGACAAAATGTCCTCGGACTAGGAGTCCGCAACTTTTCTAAACGTCAGCCGGACTCTTCGTCATCCCGCAGCAAACCAGGTAACCGATGTCTGAAGACCTGCACCTTATACTTCGGCACCAAGTATTTTTCAGTGTGTCAATTCGAGTTACTAAAGTTTAACCTTGTATTGTTTAAAAAAACGTATGCTAGTGTATTCGCACACCCTGTACGCGAGTGTAAAATACAAGAAACACTGTCGGAGCGAAGAGTATTTTCCGACAGACCGACGCGACGCTGTTCAAACAGGCGAAGTTGGTTTTTCCAATCCACCCTTTTCCGACCCTCGGGCCTAACTGTTTGTTGATATTTTAAAGTAATATCGCATCGCGCAGAACTGGAATAAAGGAAATATTAACATTGGCATTGTAGATTCACCCAAGGCCGAGGGGGGCGGTTGTGATATTTGTCCGACTCTCAACCCCTGTTTTCGGAGGGTCGGAGGGTGGATTATAAAAACAGAGTCAATATTTTGATGTATCATTTTCTACTTCTCAAATATTTCCCGAAGCGCGATCAAAAACAGAACAGGGGGGGGGGGAGGGGTGGGGGGTGTTTATTCTGAATGTTTGTTGGTTGATTGATGGGATGGAAAGATTTACATAACTTCTGATAAACAGACAACAGACTAGTGGATAAAAAGTTAATACGGTAACGTGAGCAAGGAGTTTAATATACAGGGTGATCATAAAGTATACTTTAACCCCCCCCCCCCCTCATTATTTTTGTTATTGGAAATAAGTTAACAAAACTTTGTAAATACCTCGTGTTGCATAACAAGACACATTTTTGGACATATCTGAACCTTTATCATTTTGGGGGCTTTAGGGGGTAGGGGGGTTACAGATTTCAAATATAAAGGTAGGTCATGTAATACACCATTGAAAAGCTTATTAAAAGAGAAACAGAATGGTGCAAACTAGAGAGCTTAGTATCTTGCTTCGTTTCAAAGTAATGGGCAATCAAATTTCTCAAAAATGGTATTGTTATCATAACATCAAAGCAGGTTAATAATTTTTTAATATTAGGAATAAGTAGGTTGTGTGTTATTTTCCAGAACTTGGATTGCCCATTACTTTGAAACGAAGTAAGATTTTAAGCAAGCTTTAGTTTGCGCCATTGTGGTTCTCTTTTAATAAGCCTTTCGTTGGTTTATTACATGACCTACCTTTATTTACATTTTACATTTTTAAACCCCCTTGTCCCCCTAAGCCCCCCAAAATCATAGAGGGTCAGATTTGTCCTGTTATGCAACACAATAATTTTATATAAAAAGCTTTGCTAACTTATTTTCAGTAACAAAAATAGTGAGGGGGTTAAAGGGACTTTATGAACACACTGTATGTACTTCGCCCATAGTATTTATAGCTGTCTATCTATCTATATAGGCCTATATAAGAGGCTTTGTTATGACGCGGAGCAAAAACTACTTAAGGGTCTGCTGTAGTGGCGGCCATCTTGGATTTTTATCCAAAAAGAGCAATGTTAAATTTCAAACCATTTATTTCGTTTATTTTTTTATCATAAAATTGTTTGCAGGGTCTCATTTTAAACTTAGTCACAATACGCATCTTACATTTTGCATTTTACATGTTTTAAAATGTTTTTCATTTCTTAACGTAGGCCTAATTGACATTTTTGAAGTACCAAGTTTGAAATTTTTTCTTTACACAATAAAAAATGAATAATTAAAAGTGAAATGCAAGCCGGATCCGCAATTATATAAAGAATATTCAGTTTTTTTTCAGCACTCAATTACAAAAAATGGATTTATAAAATGGTTTGAAATGAGGCAATGTCAAAGCGCTCAGCTGCCCTATTGAAATTAGATAGGGCTATAGAGAGAAGCGCTTTCGTTTCCGGTTGCTTTCTCGTTTACTGCTTTCTTAAGATACAAATACGAAAATTTAAAGGTACCTGTATATACTTATTGGGTCATAAACGCAATCTGAGAAAGAATTTTGCAATATTTTTGTTTTTAAAGCGTAAAAATAGTGGACATTCAGGGTTCACCCCCATTCCTATAACAGATAAAAACAGCTGTGCTGATCAAAAGCTTGGCTACACGTTATGTTTGTTTACATTCATTACCATAGCAACAAACTTGGAAAATTTAGAATCAGTTTATTATTATTCAACTCTAACTGTTTTTTTAGGTTACATTAACAAACTCAATGCAAAACCAAACAAAAATCAACGAAAAATGCTTACTGTATTAAAATTCAATTAAAACATCTGTTATTCACTCTTTGCCTCGTAGCTTCAAGGTAAGAATTAAGAATTTGCATACGAATAAATTACAATTAATTCTGTGAACATCTAAGTTGAATTATGTTACTTTACAAACACAATTGGTCGAAATTCGTTTGTTCTACCAGTTTCAGTTAATCTACGTTCAATGAGGATGGACTACAACGCCCTCCGCGAATAAAAAACAAACTAAAACATCTCGAGTTCAACCGCCGTGCCGTGCGAGAAAATATCGAGTTTCGGATCATATAAATCTGTTCCTCTCGCTCCCTAGTATGTTGTCGGAAGGGTAGTATTGAATAGCTCTTCCCCTGGGAGTTATTCCCGCTTCCCTTTACTCCTTAAGGCGTCTTCCTTCCCCGCTCATTTACGTTGACAGCAGCGACAAAAAGAAAAGGAAAAGGGGGAAAGTAATCTGGATGGAAATTTATGTTTTTAGGGCGTTCAAATAAACTCTACTTCATTACAGACGAGGTTGATGAGACTCGTGTCATCGATATATTATGTAGGTGTTCGATGTACCGAAAAACATTGTCTACAGTTTTCTACTAAAATTAACAATTTCTCGCATATTTTCTTATTGTTTTAGGGTTTTTAGTAAAGCAATTTTTTTATACAAGTTTAAGAAGTATAATCAATTTAAAGAGAAAAATAAACATACATTGTACTGTTAATCTCTCTCTATATATATATATATATATAAATGAGTGTTTCTTTGACCTCTCAAAAACTATTGGACCAATTTCACTAAAAATTTCACCGTTTTACACCATGTTAGTGCCTGGGTTGTTTAGAGAATATGGTCACAACAATAAAAGCTATTTAAATATGGTAGCTACCCCTACACAATACAACTAAATTGCACTAACTTCCTACAAGCTATAAAGCTATATTTGTGTAATATTATTTTTAAGTGATATAAAAACCATTTACAACTCCATTACTTACCTCAAAGTAATGAAATGGGATTACTACCCTCAAAATGTGTATTGGATCCACTAGTGTTAGTGTATATAAATTGGTGTCATGTATCAAAAGAAATTGTGTATATTTTACATCCAAAATTAAAATTAGTTCCAATATTTGGTGATGCTTTGCCGTTTTTAATAAACCAAATCTTCTACAACAAGTTTAAGAACTGAATAACTAATTCATAGTGAATCATAAACATAAATTGTATTGTTAATGTTATCAACTCCTATAAAAGCGAGTGTACGGGCGTACGTACGTGGAGTAACATTTAATATAACAGCTGATTTCACCCATCATCTGTAAACCCAGTGTATATTACAGTTTGAGGTTATGTTTACAACTTCAATCGTTATAATTTTTTGTGAAGTTGATTTTTTTAAATATGAGTTATAGAACTAATGTATGTTATAATTATACGTTATAATATTTGCTTTGAGGTTATAAACTGTATTTACAACCTTTTATCATCAAAATATTCGTACAAATTTAAAGAATATATACCTATTCGTTTAACTTAATAATATAACAGCTGATTCCACCCATCATCTGTAAACCCAGTGTATATTACAGTTTGAAGTTATGTTTACAACTTCAATCGTTATAATTTCTTGTGAAGTTGATTTTTTTAAATATGAGTTATAGAACTAATGTATGTTATAATTATACGTTATAATATTTGCTTTGAGGTTATAAACTGTATATACAACCTTTTATCATCAAAATATTCGTACAAATTTAAAGAATATATACCTATTCGTTTAACTTATTAATATAACAGCTGATTCCACCCATCATCTGTAATACGCAAACAAAACCGAGCGTATATTATACTTTGGGGTTATGTTTACAATAATATAACCTATAATATTAATAACTTTTAAATCATTTGTTCTATCAATATGAAATAAAAGGCAATTAAAAGATAATATTTTTATCTTTCTTTAAATATATATAATAATATACTTAAACACAAAATGTTAACAAATATTCCTGCAGTTTTATAATTGTACACATTTGCCTAGATAAAGTTGCTGTTTAAATAGTATTTTGTATAAACGATGTACTTCTGATGTGTATCTTATTAATCCGCCTGTGATTTTTCACGGTTATTTACTAGTAAATATAATAACGTCCATAAGTAACTGTAATTACAAATATTACAATCACTGCGGATTGAAGGTTTATGTCAATATTCACAAAAATAATGTTGAGTTTTTATATTTTTTCATATGTATTTATGTATATACAGAGTGTTCATAAAGTCCCTTTGACCCCTTCATTATTTTTATTACTGTAAATAAGTTAACAAAACTGATATATCTTGCGTTGCATAACAGCACAAATCTTTTAACATATCTGACCCTCTTTGATTTTTGGGGCTGGGTAGGAGGTTTAACAATTTCAAATATAGAGGTAGGTCATGTTATATACACCATTGTAAAGCTTATTACAAGAGAAACAGAATGGCGCAAGCTAGAGGTTAGTATCTTGCTTAGTTTCAAAGTAATGGAACAAAGTTATGGATGAAAGGTCAAGGGCTGTATTCCCGGTCCCGAGTGTATGAACATTATTTTTCTAACGTTTCTCAAGTACACTTTAAAATACTCAGATAAGTTAGTGGTACCGCACTACAACCAACTTATTATTTAATGCTAATGTTGTAGTAAAATAATTCCACCACTCTGCCGAACCGCTGACGGGAGTTCAGCGAATTTCCAAAATTAAGATTAAAATTAAGGTAGACCTTCCGGCCTCGGATTATGGATTGCTTCTCTTCGCTCGCAGTGTAGAAACTTGGATCGGAAGATGCCCCACGGTAAAATCGCCCACGTGGATTTGAATCGAGTAATGTTATGGGTGTCGTACATTTTGATCGATTTTGGGGGAACCGAACAAGGTCGTGTTAAAAACAAAATGTGCAGAATAATCTCCTATAGGTCCTACCTATATCTTTATATAAAATCCCAAAAGTTTCATTCTAGGACAAACAATCTAAAAAAAATAGTTACTTCCGGTCAAAAAACGTGCTTCTGGTTGTTGGATTTATTTGGCTAACGAACTCGTCCAAACGACTAAGACAACTAACTTGTGTACCAAATTTGGACCAAATCTGGCTTAAAATGCAGCCACCAGAATGCGAACACATATATATATACGATTTTTATTGATACCCCAAAACGTGTTCTGGGGACCATGATCGGTGCTCATTTACTACTCCCCGACCTTAGGTCTCACCATAAGGGTCACGGCAACAGCTCATCTCTCCTATGGAAATTCGCTAATAATTTCGAAATGTGCCGTAAGTACCCGGTCATGGCAGTTGGTAACAAAGCGAGGGAAATTAATTAGCAAAACTCTGTAGGGACCCTGCATTATGTGTAATATTTATTTTTTCAGAGCCAACTAAATAACATGATTTTATAAATTGTATTGTATATCAGTTTAGATGTTGTATTTTAACTGTGTGTGTATCCTCTGTTCCAGACTGAAATAGCCAAGAGACTGAACGCCATTATCGCGCAAATTCTTCCTTTCCTTTCGCAAGAGGTAAGACAAAAGCATTTTTAATTTAATCAGACAAAACAAACGCCTTCCTTCTTCAACAAGAACTCCCATCATTCCCTTTTTACAACGAGCAGAATTATCTCCGGCTTACAAAGACTTTTACTTTGAAATTTCAATTAAATTTGAACATCGTTGTTTTGTTCCGTTTCAACAAACATTTATCATCTCAATGGAATGATTGCGTTTTTAATTCTGATCCATCGGCAAACCCTCGTTTAGAAACAGTTCAGGTAAACCATGTGTGTGAAGTATTGCAGGGCGCAGTACTGCGCTGACGTGATTAAGTTTATATGTTTTAGGACTTCAACCAACTATTTGGAAAATTAATCTACTCACGAAGGCCCCGTGAATAGACCGTGGAATAGCTGGCCCCGTGTACGAAATATGTTAGTAGAATTTGTTTGCATCTGAGCCTCGGCTGCTTCGTTCCGCTAGCAGGCGAAAATTTCGCTTTGGGAGTTTGTACGTCAACCTTATGGCCTCGGATTATAGAGTGCTTCGCTACGCTCACCGTTTGCATCCTGGCCTTCGGCCTCCCACTGTAAAATCTCCTACGTGGATTTGAACTGGTACTTCTTATGTTGACGTTTTGGTCGATTTTGGCATAACCTGACGATATAAGGTCGTGGAAAAAACAAAATGTGCAGAATAACTCCTATATTTATTTATTTAGATAAAATCCCAAAAAGTTTAAATCCAGTAGGAAAAATGTAAAAAATGGTTACTTTATACGTGCTTCCAGTTGTTGGATTTTTTTGGCTATATTTGTTCGCATTCTACCGCATTTTACCTCCGATTTTTGGTACACACGTTGGTTTTCAAAGTCGCTCGGACGATTTCCTTAGCCAAAACAGTCCAACAACCGGAAACACGTATGTCGACCGAAGTGTTTGTGTAATATGACGAAGGCAAATCTGAAAAGAAACTTGAAAATGACTGAAAAAAATGAAGCTGTCTTTCAACAATGAAAAAACGGAATATTGAAGACGTAAGTCTTATATCTAATAACTAGTAGTTTTGTGAATAGTAGACCTCGCTCGTTGAAATAACAGACGTAGTTTTAAAGGACTACAAATGCGACGCAACGCCAATCGGGCTCCTTATCTCGGCTCCCCCTAAACAACTCACTCACAGTCACAGCAGCCACACTGACGTAGCGCAGGAAAGAGCAAGACAGCAGGTAGCGCTCTCTATCTCTCCCTCTCCATAAAATTATAAGGTTTGATGAAGATATCTAAGAATAAACGTATAAAAACATTTTTTAAATACAAAAACTTGGACGATTTTTAACAAATTTTAAGTTTGCTGCTATTTTGTGAGCTTACCGTTACGATACGGAAAAAAAATCAAGAAACCAATTTTGTAGGACATCAAATTTCCCAGCCGCAAAATTCTGTTAGTTTTTCAATTCGACTTATGGTTAAGCCACTAACTGGCTTTGGAAAAAAAACATTACGCAGAAAAACGGTGCGGCTGACAGTTTTATTTTATTTAAGGGGTTAAAAATGAAAAATGGAAAACTGTATATAAACAGAGCTCGGCCTATGAATAAGGAACATTCATGCAAAAAAATCATGACAATCGATCAAGGCGTTTGGCCGTAATCGTGAGATAGTCACAAAGACGAAATGCCGAACGGTCGAGCTAAAACGGAGACCTCTCTTCGCTCGGTCAATTAATTATTATATCAATATTCGGAATGGCGACAAACAATTTTTATAAAGGATATTACTCTGTAAATTTGTTTACGTGATCTTATAGCTCTCCTGGTTCACCCGAAATCGATCAAAACGTAAAATACCACGAAAGTACCCGGTTCTAATACACGTGGAGGCATTTTACCGTTTGGGTAGCTTTGATCCAAAGCTGAGGTACAAATAAATTCTACTAATATATTTTGTACACGTAGGCAGCTATTCAACCCCTTCGTGAGTAGACAAATTTCCCAAATTGTTAAAACCCTAAAACTTATAAACTTAATTTTGGAAATTCGCTCATCTCACGTCAGCGGTTCAGCTGCGTGATCGGGTTAATTTTTCTTTACACCATTCTACAAACTTCCCGTATTCATGTTCATAAATTGCCTCTGATCTTTCTGGAAGTATTTCGTATTTGATTCTTTTTGTGCCATTATTAGCGAATTTCCATAGGAAAAATAAGCTATTGCAGTGGCCCTTATGGTAAGACCCAAGGTCGGGAGTAGCAAATGAGCACCGATCATAGTCCCCAGAACACGATTTGGGGTGTCATTACAAATCATATATATATATGTATATTTTTGTGTTCGCACTCTAGCGGCCGCATTTTAAGTCCGATTTGGTTCAAATTCAGTACACATGTTGATTGTTTACTTCGCTCGGACGAGTTCGTTAGCCAAAAAAATCCAACAATCGGAAGCACGTTTTTTGACCGAAACTAACTATATTTTTAGATTTTTCCTAAGAGAATGAATTTGTTTTTGAGTTTTTCTACAATAAATGTAGGATGTTATTCTGTACATTTTTTTTTTTACGCGACCTTATAGCTCGATTGGTTCCCCCAAAATGGATCAAAACGTAAAATACCATAGAAGTACTCGGTTCAAAGCCATATGTTGGCGTGCGCAGTGTACTGTATATTGAAGATACTCCAAATACGGGGGTTGGCGTGCGAACACTCAATGCTTTGTGTGTTGAAGATACTCCCAATACGGGGGTTGGCGTGCGAAGCACGCAATGTTTTGTGTGTTGAAAATACTCCCAATATTCAGAATGGCGTGGGAAGCACGCAATGTTTTGTGTGTTGAAGATACTCCCAATATTCGGAATGGCGTGCGAAGCACGCAATGCTTTGTGTACTGAAGATACTGCCAAAATGGTGGAGTTGGCGTGCGAACACTCAATGCTTTGTGTGTTGAAGATACTCCCAATACGGGGGTTGGTGTTCGAAGCACGCAATGTTTTGTGTATTGAAGATACTCCCAATATTCGGAATGGCGTGCGAACCATTTTGCAGCTGTTCAGCACCGTCGAGAATATACCTATTTCCCAAATTGTTGGTTGAAACACTAAAACATAATCCCTTAAACTTAATTTTGGAAATTTGCTCAACTCAAGTCAGCGGTTCAACTGCGTGGTCGAATAATTTTAATTATCTGACGCAAAACGCAAACTTCGGCCTCAAAACAAATGACTCTTGGGGTTTTTATTAAGCATACGCTAATTTTGTTTAGTTGGTGTAAACCTATAAATTTATTTAAGCACAACTTGTAGAGAAGTTAATTATGTAAAATAGGAAAAAAAAGAAAGATAAACTTTAAAAAAATCGTTTTCATCAAAGCAAAATACAGTACGCAGTAAATCGTAACATTTTAGTAATTTTTTACATTATCATGTTTTTAAATATCATAATTGCTATGTAAATAATATTTGTATATATAAATACATACCTAAAACATATATTCAAAAATTTGACATATTCCATAATACCTATTACACTTTTGTATTTGAAATATTACAATTAGTTTTTGTTGTTACAGCACCAACAACAGGTAGCTACAGCTGTTGAACGAGCGAAGCAAGTGACTATGACAGAGTTGAACGCTATCATAGGGGTGAGTACAACTGACCGTAACAGTAATATTTTTAATGTAGTGTGAACATGTTTAGTTGAGTAGGATGGTTTGAGGCAGTGTGAAGATCAAATTGCCTACTTAGACCTACCCTTTATCGAATATTATGCAGGAAGTCTATTCATATATTTTGAAGTGAAACTTTTTTAGGCGTCGAACTTGGCTGCTCAGACAAAAAGTGGAACGCTTTCCCTTCTTCGACTTCAACCAGCCAGCAGTTGAAAGGAAAGAGTTGGAGAATCATTTCTACTGTCTCTGTCTAAAGCGTCATTGTACTCAAGAATTTGCTCTACCCAGAGTACCATGAGTTGGCCTGATTGGGACGAGAATTGAAACGGTTCCCCTTCTCCGTCTCGAATAGGCAGTTGTGAAGACAGATAGGGAGAATCATTTCTACTCTCTCTATCTAAAGCGTCATTGTAGTCTAAAATTTGCTCTACCCGGAGTACCATGAGTTGGCCTGATTGAGACGAGAATTGAAACGGTTCCCCTTCTCCATCTTGAACAGGCTGTTGTGAAGACAGATAGGGAGAATCATTTCTACTCTCTCTGTCTAAAGCGTCATTGTAGTCTAAAATTTGCTCTACCCAGAGTACCATGAGTTGGCCTGATTGAGACGAGAATTGAAACGGTTCCCCTTCTCCG
>JAGFPH010000419.1:286474-324341 GCA_018207615.1 Philaenus spumarius | reverse complement strand
CATGCTTCCACAACAAAGAAGATACAGCGCCTTCGTGATTAGACGGACATTCTTCCATAATAAAGAAGATACTGCGCCTTCGTGATTAGACGTATATGCTTTCACAATAAAGAAGATTTTTTCGCAACGAATATTTTAAATTTTTTGAAATCACTTTTACTTGAAAGCTACTTAAATTTTGAATGTGGCGATCTTTTCCCATGTTTATGTTTGTATTATTGAAAAAGAAAACAAATCGAACATTTTGATTTTGAGCAAGTCAAAGACCAAATTTATTTAGTTAAAAAATATTGTTAAATCAAAAACGCTCTTATGGGCGTTGAAAACCAAAATGACCGTCAGGTCTGCCGAGCCTTAATTTTGATGGGATTTTCTGATGGTGGGATAGCCACCTCGAAACGCGTCAAAAGAAGGAAAAAAGGTCACCATCGGATATTAATAATACTGATAAAATTCTAATAATAATAATTTATTATTTTTAATTAGTGACTTGTACAAAGAACAATGAATTTATTACAATGTTTAACTAACAACAAAATGACTTTCTCACTGCTAAAGGTTAACATTTTGTATAAAATCACCACAAACTAAAAAAGTAAATATGTATAGTGGGAAAACACAAGAATACAACAAAATTCGTTTATTTAAGAGAAAGTGAATGTAAAATATATAAAAGTGTTCTTGAAGATCAACTCAAAATTTATTTCAGATTTTGTTGGTCAGAATCGTCAAAAATCGATTTCGTAGGTTATTTCTTTTACATGTTTTAACGCTTGTAGCCTTACTGGATTGTTAAATATTTATTAACTTTAATTACCTTATGGCGATTCTGTCGGACAATCCTTGATTTAATGTAGTTATTGTGTTATTGTGTGTGGGTTGACGGTCGAAAACATCGAGAACGGTCCGCGATATAATGTGTTGTAATTTGTGTTATTTAAATATTTGTGAAATGTATTTGTGTGCAATAGTCGAGACGCATCATGTAAAGAAAACACAATAACTAAATCAAATCAAGGATTGTTCGACAGAATAGCCGTAAGGTAAAGTTAATATTTATTTTACTTTTAACCACATCTGAACTGTCACAGACCGGACACGTTGAACTACCGAAAAATACTGTACTCAATATTAGAAGAGTTCGCTTACAATATACTCTAAAAGTACCATTTAACGTGAGATAGTTGAAGAGATAGTTGTGGTAAAGGTGTGAGCCGACAGCTCGTTTCTAGCGGCGAGAACACGAACTAATATTCTCCCTTGTAATTACACTAATTAGGCCAATTAACACTGTCGAGCTTCGCCACTTCACCACCGCAGCGCCACCGGCTGCTCTAAAGTAGATATTAATTAAACGTGTACCCCCTTCACCCTTCCCTTTCAAAGCGATGCTTCTAAAACACTCGCCAAATCCCCGACTGTAAAATGTTTTCATCGCTTCTCTTTGTTTGCCGTTCATAAAAAGGTTTTGAATCACAGAAAAGTATAGAACGTATCGTCAAATATTTGTTTTGCTTTAATTAACCTTTTCTATTTATTGTAGTTTTGACCATTTATACTGCTCAACAAATTTTTCATGTTTATTTTTAAAAAAATTACAAACACTTTACACCCAAAGACACTAAAGAAACTTTTTTTTCCTTTTTTTCTTTTTTTTTTAGTTTTGAACAATTATACTGCTCAACAGGTATTTTATTCTGATTAAAACACAACAAACAAAAACAATGTACTGTACATCCAAACAACTTCATTATTTATCGCCAGATATTTATAATTTTAGCAGTAGTCTATAGTTTAAACGAAAATAAGTTATCCAACTAACAGTTCATATTATATTTATTTTTGTTGTTTTCCCCGGTATTTGTTTGCTAAAACAAATGTTGTTGTTATAATTATGTTGCGACATAGCCTAATAATCGCATCAGTTTAACCTCACACACAACGGACAGAACCAATATGGCGGTGTTGGAACCTCTTCTCTTATAAAACCGAACCACTGAAATAGAAGTATGCATAAATTAACAAGTTACATTGTTTATAACACGCAGAGAAGGGAAGGGTAAAATCTTTTATTTTCACTCTGGGTGCAATTTATAACCAAGTAGTTTAACGGTTTGTCTCAGGTATAAAACGATTTTATGGTTTTTGCTCTTTTATCGGTAGTTGATGTAAAATAGTCTGAAGAGAATTTAGTAAATATATCCAAAAGAGTAAAATGTTTACGGTTACTTAAAGCTAGGTTATAATTTTACATTGGTGTTGTGTTGCATTCCATACAGTTAGGTTATGCCAATTTTAAGTACAATTAGTAGAATGATTTTAATATTGAAAATAGTCAGAATACGGAGGTTAACTACCAGCCCTAAAACAGCTGATTTGAATCAAAAGCTTAGCAACGCAATTCTAGATGAGGCCTATACTGAAACAACACATGTTTGTTGAATGCATTTCCATTCATTACCATAGCAACCGACTTGGAAAATTTAGAATCATTTGATTATGTTTCACAACTAATTTTTTTAGGTTATCTTAACAAAATGAAAAATATATATGAAAAAGGCTTACTGTGTTAGGCTATAATTCACCGTGTTCACTGTGTTAGGCCTATACTGAACCAATACAAGTTTCTTGAAAGCGTTTAGATTAGTACCGTAGCTACCAAATTCCCAAATTTAAAATCGGGTATTTGTTTTTTAGATTAGGTAATATCAAATACGAACAAAGAAAAAGGCTTACTTTATCATAGTTCAAATTATGTAAACTTTATTTTTACTAGGCCTATCTGACAAGTTTGAAATACCGGTACTACTTTACAGTTTACATTTTGGTCGTATTTTATAACTTGAAAATTTCCTCTTTTTTATATAAAAATTAAAAGACTCTGTCCTATTCAATCGTCATTCCCATGAAAATATCATACTATACAATAATCTGTTTGCATTTGTTTCGCCACTAGTCGCTGCGGGAGTTGGTGAGCGAATCAAGCTCGGGGCGGAGGTCCGTTGTTGGATTGTGATGCATTGCTTAAGCTATAGCAATATTATTTGTCTGCATTGAGAATACATAAACCTACATTTGTTAAACAAATATTTTTTTATAAAAATAATTTAGCGATTGCTTTTTATTTATAGCCAAGTTGGTGTAAATGACTTTATGAACTCTTCATTTTGTGAAATACTAAAACACTCTCAAAACACTAACAATCTATATGGGTATAGCATGTACTTTGTATATTATATAAATGTGCAGTATTAGTTCGAACACGTATATAACACTGTAACAGAGCCACCCCTAAGACGCACTCTTGAGTGAGAAGTATTGATCTACCCCCATCCCCCTTCTCAACCCTCTCAGACACAAATACGCTTCCGCATGCTGACGAGGCGCGGTGCGGACGTGTTTTGTTTCATGATACAGGTGGAGGTAGAGCGTAGCAAGCTGATTACAAATTCAAGAACCCTTTCCTTCCACCCTTAGACTTGCCACAAGGGGTTGACAGAACAAATGATATCGGAGAGAATAACAATCGTCTAGTGTATAGTGTTTGAGATTGGGCGAACAATTTTGAGAGATGTAATAAACATCGACGGCAGACGGCATTACAAGAAATGATGAGGTTTTATCACCGTGAATTGAAACACGACGGTGACGTTAGACGTCAGTAAATCAACAATTATTAACCTTGATCTAATAAAACATGAACACAGTAGGCCTACCTCACAACTAATACAATTAACGACAGTATCGCCATCTTCAGTGATATTCGTGCAACAATAGTGAAACTTTAAACATGAAGACACGAGCTAAATAACACTTTTTGCTTAAATCTGCTATGGCTAAGCATTGTTTAGATGAAAACCATTATTTTAAAATAGAAAATTCTGTATTGTTGAAGAGTGTATTTACGCAAACTAAACACAACGGATGGTTGGGAAAGTTTTTATATTAACAAATTTCGTAACCTAATTGTATAGGTCTATAGTAAATTAGGACCTGTATAAAATTCTACAATAATGTAAAAAATGTATTGTTTGATATTAATATTAGTTTAGTAATTTTGTATAAGTTGTAAAGTTGATTTTAGGCCAGTTTGAATAACGCCAGGCAGTTGTAAACGCCTTATGGTTGTAACGAAGGTTTAAGCCACGCCGTTAGGTTAGCTGGTGTATCACTGAAGATGGCGACATTGTGGTTGAAACGCGTCTCATTTTATAAACGTACTAGTTGCGAGATTCTAAAAGTCTTTCTTTTTAGATTTATTTTCCGTTTGCTTTTCCTCTTTGTACTTTACACAGCTACTATGTTGGCGTCTGAATTGTCAATGTTTTTATCGACGTTGTTTATGTGATTCTGATCCAGGTAATGTTGTTAAGGACTCGTTTTGGGTTCGTCCTTGAAGGCATTTGTTTGCAAATTCAGGTCCGATAGGTCCTGGCCCCAGGCACTGCATTGAAAACAGGGACTTTTAGTATTTGCACGATAATAGTTGTCCTTTGGGGCAGAGTACATGATGAAGTTGAACTTAAAACTCAACCGACAGAGTATAGTTTTCATTTTTTTTCCAACGAAAATGTGTATTACATGTATTTATTTTAATAAATACATATGTATTATATGTAAATACATGTATTGCTTATGAATAAGCTTGAAAAGAATTGAAGAATAATAAAAACTATAAACAAAACCATATTTTTAATTTTTTTACTACAAGGTCACTTAAATACAGCGTTTTTAAACAATGCCCAACGCAACAATATTACAAAGTATTTTGTGGACCTAACTTTTTCCCTGAAAATGTATTGTAAAATGATTTTGAGTCCTGTTTATTGGAATACACATGGATTGTATGTTTCGATCAATAAGTCAAATTTAATTTTGGTAAGTGTTATATTTTGCGATGAAAATGTATAGGGACATACACACAAAGAAATGGTCGTACAAGGTTTTGTTTTTTGTTATTAAAGTGCAAGTCTCTTAAAAAATTACAAAAACACCGTAAATCAAAATATGTGTAGACTTAGAAATTCTACATCGAAACCGAACCGAGGCAAAGCTTTTAAGTTAAACAACGGAAACAAACCCCAAATTAAATCGGGATGTCGGGAGTTCAGGGCGAACGTATTGCGGTTGATGAAGTATGCAAGCTAAGGGTGTGAACTACCCCCGCCCCCACCTCTCTAGCTAATCGTCCGTGCAGCGAGATCCCAGTCTAATTCATTCATTCTACGGCTCATTTTAATCTCCTGGGTGACATTCTTGCGGGTACCGCCCCTTCTTTCTCCTTTTACGAGAATTAATAATAGATTCGCCCCTCCGACCTCGGGAGGGATTCGATTCTTTCTCGCGCCATTTCCTATTCAAGTACTTCTGGGGGTGCTTTTTATTCCGCCCCTGTTTTTCATCCCCTCGGTCTAAATTCGAGCAGCTTACAGCACTCTTCTAATGCCATGAATATGCTAATAGGACGGTCTTATTATTTCTGTACGAATACAAAGTTTTTTTTTTATTGTTCCGGTTCGTTTTAGAACCTATTGTCAGAAATAACTTTATAAGTTATTAGGGTGACGAGTTTAAAATGCAGAAGTTACGTTGTTTGCTTGGTTTTTGTTGAACTTGCGATATAGTATTATTTTGGTCCGGAAGAGAGAGATTGCGCTTTTGATTTACTGTAGTTTCACCTTGCTTGTAGCGAAAACATACACTTTCGTGTTTCGGACGCCGTTTTGCAACTTAAAAAGTTATTAACCTCTTAAATTTTTCTTACAGTCTATGCGGTTTCGTCGTAAACCTCGTATATTAAAGAAATTGACGGCAACTCTTTTCAATAAAAGGTTTAATGAAGTAAACATTGATTATTTTTAATGCTTTTTTTGGGGGAGCGGAGGTTTTCAAGAATAATGTCCATATTTCTTGGTCGAAAGTAAAGAATATTGAGCCTTCTTAATGATTTAAACCTACAGAAATGATTATACTTACAGTATTCTTTTCTCTGTAGTGTATGGTGCTCAGAGTAGGGTGATTAGCAGACGCTGAGACTTATGCTTTCAGTCCAGCATTGTGCCACGGGGTCACTGTCTGTACTCGGACCAGTTTTATTAAAATCACACTGTACACACGGAGTTTTCCCCAAGGTAAAGAAAACACTAGGGATAAAATCGGTAGCCTAAACGTATACGGTACTTGTATCAAACTTTGAGTGTGGCTGAAAGAAAGGTCGCTTCGCTCACACACACGCACATCACACTCGGACAACCGGTGACCTATTTACAACTACCTCCAAGCCACTCGTATGAGTCCACTGGGTTTAACTTCATACAAATTTTATTTATTTGATTTTACGTTTGAAAATAAAATCTGTAATACTGTATATTTATATTCTACACATTTACACGAAAAATTAGACCTAACAACGTTTAATTTACTGATGTACAGCCCAACATTAACAATGTTTGCTACAAAATGAGTGACTGAAACATTGCTGATTTTGGACTAGCAACGGAGGCCACTATACCACTGCCTCATTCGCAGTCGATCGCAAATTTAAGCGTTTCGCGTTATGTTCGGAAGAATTTTTCTCATATTTTATCGACCTTATTAAAAAATCGAAGATATACGAATTGCAGGTTTTAATGTCAACGTTCAGAATCCGTTTGGTAAATTTGACTGACTCAGGTTAATAGGGTTAGTTGTGCAAGATAACGACCTAAATTGTTTATACAGTAATTGGGCAAAACCTATTAATGCGACAAATTTCATCTTACGCCTGTTTAAGGTGTACATAATAAACAATAATTTTCCGAAAGATCTGGCCTTAATATTGTAAATTAACAAAGAAATGATTTTAAAAAAATTGTAATTTTGAATAGTTTTTCCAAGTTTTCTGAAAAATTAAAAGTGGTGAAAAATGGTCCGATCGGAGTCTATTAAATTTTGTAGGTTTTTTAATTCTCTATATTTTAAGTATCGTGATTTATTCATAAATTTTTATAATATCAACGTAAAATCCAAAAATTCTCTAATTCATTGTTTGTAAAAAAAATGCTTAAAAGCTCCTTGCCTGATAGTTTTTGTATTTTACATACCTATGTGCTACTCTAAAGTCACTGTAGATGCCGCTTGCTGTTTGGTTAGGCTATAATTTCTATAATATTTATCTACTCGCGTTATGGTTCGCGTTTTTAAACTCAGTTGAGTGATTATACTTTCAGAATATGAAAAAACTTTATCTGGTCATACTGTCCTAACATAAGTACCTAGTAAACAATTAAATACTAAATTATATATTTTTAAGCCTTACTAAGTTTTATTTTGCAATGGCGTTGCGGTGTTGTATACGGACAACGATTCCCGGTTCTCATAAAAAATTTCATAACAAATAAATATTTGCCATCAAAATATGTCCTTCCAAAAAATCCGTAACTTTAAAAAAAATCGGCTCGCTTTAAGGGCGTTGGTAAACTATGTTTTCTTTTACATTTTTATGCATCCAATTAGAGGCAAATTCATAATTACAATAGGCCTACATTACCAGCTTTGGTTACTACTAGAACAACCGAGGCATAGACTTCCTTACATTAAATAAATCAATGAACTATCACTAGCGAATTTCCATAGCAAAGATGAGCTATTGCAGTGACTCTTACGATGAGACCTAAGGTGGGGAATGAGCACCGATCATGGTCTCCTGATCACGGTTTACGAAATATTTCTTCGTGGAGTGTATTTGGACTCTCTCTTCTACAATCTTAGCTATTTGTAATGCGAATAAAGCTTCGCTAAAAACAAAACAGCGTCTAGTAATGATAATTAGCTGATGATAACCTCAACAGGGTTTGTTTGTCTTTAAATAACAACAGTACAAAATCAGAACCAAACGTTTTTTAGTTTTAAGACAAAGAAATTTATTAAATCTGTGAAAGCAGAAGAAGAACTTGTATTCAGAAACTACGCTGTATCGTTACAACGAATACGTAGGCTACTATCTAAACGGCAGCGGCATTATTAATTAGTCAATATTCATTTTGATCCGGACTGTCCTGAAGGAAAACATTTTTATTCGTACTGTACCGGCAGTTCGTATTCGACGCTTGTACTCGAGGGCGGGTTATTGCAAGCAGAAAAAATAACAAACCCACTACTTCCGAAAATAAATAATAGACAGCGCGTTCGACGGTGCCGGTAGCAGGCAGTTTTACGACGATAAAACCCCCGCAACCCCTTCTCCCCGTTACGGGGAATTTACTTTGTTTTAAGGGAGGGTCTGGGAATTAACCGGTCTTTTCTTATCCGGGAAGGCCGTTTAAGTAATTAGCTAAGTGGGAAACCCACCCCCACATATTGTCATTCCGTACTGACGCTGTTTGATTGTTTGAGATTATCAAGATAATTTGCAGCTGTGCGAACAACCCTTGGGCCCTCTCCGAAACCATCGCTAATAAACTATCTCCGTTTCCCTCTCTCTGCAACCCTTTATGTATTTTCTCTCTTACTTTGTCTAATGAAAGGCTGGATTGTTCTTCGCCCCCTCTGCTTCTTAGGAAGATTTCGTTTTATTTTGCCTAGCCCCTAAACCCACAGCCGACTCAAAAGTTTATCTATCTACATAACAACATCACTTTCTTATGAATTAGTTTAAAACTGGTACTTCTAAAGAGAGGTGGAAAAACTCGATCGAATGGGTAAAACGGACCAAAGGGGTAGAGAGAGGGACGTTTTTAACGACTTTTTATAGTCCGACTTGATAAGTCATTTCAAGGATCTTTTAAATGAGAATTCTATTTTTAGCTCCTACCCCCAACTCCAAGTTGGTGGAGCATTTCGAAAATCAAAAAATTAAAATTTCAATTGGTTTAAAAAAAAAATATTCAGTAGGCTATATTATTTCGTCTATTAAACCTTATTTGAGGCATATTCTTACTTCGGTTCTTCTAAAGTTTCGGGTTATTCGCCCATCATCAGGAAAATTTAAAAACACAACTATATAGGCCTATAAATACACATAAAAAACCCATTTCACTTACGCTGAACCGCTGACTTGAGTTGAGCGAATTTCCAAAATTAAAATTATATGTTTTACGGTTTTGACCAACTATTTGGGAAATTGGTCTACTCACGAAGGCGCTGAATATATTACTATAATTTCTTTACACCTCGGCCTCTGACTCCGGCTCACGCGGTGCTTCGTTCCGCTCGCAGCTTTACGGCCTCAGATTACCTACTGAGTAAAATCCCTCACGTGGAATTGAACGGAGGTATTTTGATGGTAATTTACGTTTTGATCGATTCCGATGGAAAAAGACGGGCTATAAGGTTGTGTCAAAAAACAAAAATTGCAGACTAACCTCTTACATTTATTGTTTTACATAAAACTTCAAAAAGTTTCATTTTAGTACGAAAATCTAGAAACAAATTACTTCCGGTCAAAAAACGTGCTTCCGGTTGTTGGATTTTTTTTGATAATGAACTCGTCCGAGCGACGTGTGTACCAAATTTGGACCAAATCGGACGTAAAATAGGCTATGATCGTCAGAGTGGGAAAACAAAAACTTGTTTTTGAGACAATGATCGGTACGCATTGGCCACCTTAGATCTCGCTGTAAGAGTCACTGCATAGCTCCCTAATTGTAATAGTTCATTGATTTATTTAATTATGACTAGGTTCAAGCTTGTAACCATAGCCGTTACTGTATTGCAGTTATGAATTAGGCCTCTAATTGGATACATATGTAAAGAAAACATAAATTTTACTAACGAGCGTATAACCGATTTTTTATGTAAAAAATGTTTTGGATTTTTGGAAAGGGCATATTGATGATACATATTTTTTATGCACTTTGGGAAGTAAGGATGGCCTGTATGATTCCCCAAACAGCCCCAATTTTAACTCCGTTAAAAACTCCATTTACCCAATTTAACACGTTCAGTGTGTAGGTCGGCCGGTTGCTTGCAAGTAATGAATACTTAATCGTAAAGCGCCGAGTCACATGGGGGAGGGGGGGTTACATTAAGGCCTGTTATATTGTGACATGTGGTGTCGGAAGGGGGTAGCTTCCGATAAGGGAGGAAAAGCAAATCAACCTTCACCCTCCGCGAAAGAGGGAGATGATTTAAAATTCTCAACCCCCCAACCCCCGAGGGTCTAAAGTGTTAAATTGGGGTTGTTCGCGTTTTGTAGTGATTTCCGTTGTAAAATATTACCCGGGGGTTTGGAGTGGGCTCGAAACGAAACTTATAGACATCCTGGAATTGTCAAACCGCCCCTACGGAGGGTGTAACGTATACGCGACCCTCCGCGGGGGGGTGGGACGGAAGATTTTATTGCTTTCTCTGTATTTGGGGAACAGTTTTTTAAATTGATATCGCTTTTCGATACTGTCTCCGATGTACTCGACAGCTTTAGTGCGACCGCTGAAATATCGGAACTAGGGGAGGACGTTGTCAGACCAGGTAAAGGGCTGTCGGGCTTTACGAAATGAAATGTAGTTTAGATAATTACACAACTTATATAAAGCGTGGGCTCTGACTCTCCTGAACGATATATTTAATTTTCAATTCAATGCTATTATAACAGTATCTGTTTTGGGGAATGTGTTGATAATTTCGAAGACGAAGTACCTCACTTTTGTCAAAAAAGTTGAGTGTACAAATTAAGTTTTTTAGGACAGACAGGTCGTAATTTTAAAACTAGAATAAGTGAACACGAAGTTGGCGTTTGGACTAAGCAGATAGGCGGGGAAATTTGAGCAGTAAGACGGATTGAGATGAGGGTTTTTGCATTCTCTTCGTTAGCTCATTTAAAAACTTGTGCACAATTGTTTTTCTTGCAACGGGTCGAAAATGCATTTGTGCATAGAAAAGTCCATGCTTTCATCAACTGCGTATTTTCAAGCGATGGAAAAAAATTCATATCTGCCACAAAAACACCCGAACTATACGAAATTTTGCACCCGGGGTTTTTTGAGTCGCTGAATCTAAATATCCTGTCCAAATTACAAGACTTTCCTGATATCCACGCCAATTTATTTTTTTACAAAATAGTTCATATCTATAGAAATGATTGACCGAGTTCAATCAAACTTGTCTTGAAGTTTAACTTAACAATGCTCTATCTCACGAAAAATGAGAGATTATATCCAATCATGTCAAGGCACATTTTTTGTAGCCCTTTTGATTCTTAATCGGACGGTCGGTGTAACTGTCAAAACAATCGGACGAAGGATAACAGCTTAGTTAAAGATAATACCAGCATAACGTATATACAATATTGGTGTGTTTACTGTGTTGGTAGGCCTATAGGATGCCTGGTTGAACAAACCAATTATTACACAAACTCAACTATTATCCTTCATCCGATTGTTTCGACAGTTGCACCATCCGGTAGTGAATCAAAACGGCTACAAAAAAGGCGTCTTAATATTTTTTGTTAAAACCCTAGAATAGTGTCGTGCTTTTTGCAACACCATTGGTGTCGTAGGTCTATGAGACCGATTTACGTGTTTTAAAAAAAAAATTCTGTAAATATCACCAAACTTTAATAAAATGACATATATCGTAAATGTGGTTCTTCTCCTACATTTTCACATAGGCTATATGACGGAGATACATTGACAATTATGATTTAAAATTCAAACACTTTTACTTTACAAATTTCAAAACTAATGCTGCTATTTAATTTGTTAAATAAATCTGTAACCCAAATAAAAAAATAAAAAATGTATACAATTGTTTCGCATGGGCACTTTTCAAAAATTCTTAAAATTTGTATGTGGTGTCTTCGGTGTAGGAGTCCGATTTGTTTAATTTATAATAGATAACATAATCTGAAAATCATGAGCAGACAGCATCAGGCAGACTGACAAGAAATAGGAAGGTACTGAATTACTCAGCCCTCCCTCTCTAGTGAACAATGAGCGACATGCTAACAAAAAGTGAATTGGACTCTCAGACCGATGACACTACTGTAGGGTTAAATGTACCGTTTTAGAGTAATTTAGATTTGAAATTTTCAAACAACCGCCATTTTGAAACGCATGAGTGCATATAATCGCTTATTTTTATTGAGACAGATCATTGTTAGGTTAAACTTCATGCCAAGTTTGAACTCAATCGGTCACACATTTCTCTAGGTATGAATTATTGTTAAAAATAAACAAATTGGCGGATATCTGGAAAATGAAGCGTTTTAAAGGACATGTTTATAGGAACTCTTTTATTTATTTTTATGTACCCACTCCAGAAGTTTGGCGTCCTATTTAACACTCTGTATATATAAGGAGGCCCCGGCACTGGCCTAACACATCCATGTAACCTAATCAGACGTGTTTTGTATTCGGGAAGCAGTCAAACCGTATCATAACAGTTTCTATACGTCAGAAGTTATGACTTTTTTCAACGTACAATTCGTTTCGCTTTAGACATGATTCTACAATCTCCCGATAGTTACCCGGCGGATAAATTTAACCTGCCGACAAGTATATTGTGTTCCATAATGGGTTTTAATCACTCCGATAACTGCCAGGAACTTATCTGTTAGATTTGCAATTTTACTTGCATGTTGGAACGCTCCTCAGTGACTGAAAAACGAACTAGTCTTAAAAAGGCATAATATTAGGCCTATATTAATAAACTTTGTGCTTGACGAGTGAGAAGGAATAATAACAATACTGAAGATGACGACTTTGTATGTGAGACATTGTGAGGTGGAAGAAGTTGTTTTGTTTGTTTCTGATCGTGATTTCCAAACGTGGTTTTGGCAGTTTATTATTTAGGTGCTGATTTCTGAAGTAAATATTTTAAGTTAAATTCATTTGATTAAAATAAGTTTTGTTCATGTGGAGTTTAACACATTTTATTATAACTTCATTATTTTATTAGCGCATTTCCATAGGAAACATGAGCTATTGCAGTGACCCGTTATGGTAAGACCTAAGGTAGGGAGTAGTAAATGAGCACCGATCATGGTCCCCAGAACACGTTTTGGGGTGTTATTAAAAGTAATATATATTTATGTATATATGTGTTCGCACTCTAGCGACTGCATTTTAAGTCCGATTTGGTCCAAATTTGGTACACACGATGGATGCCTACGTCGCTCGGACGAGTTCGTTATCCAAAAAAATCCAACAATCGAAAGCACGTTTTTTGACAGGAAGTAACTATTTTTTGAGATTTTTCTACGAGGATGAAATTTTGTAGAGTTTTATCTACAAAAATAAATGCATGATATTATTCTGCACATTTTTTTACGCGACCTTATATTATAGCTCGCTTGGTTTCCCCAAAATCGATCAAAACGTAAAATACTATAAAAGTACCCGGTTCAAATCCAAGTGGTGGATTTTATCGTTGGGGCATCTTCTGATACAAGGCCGACGGCCGAGTTTGTACGCTGCGAGCGAAGCTAATAACCCGAGGCCGCAAGGTCGAGGTGCAAATTTCCGCTGCGAGTGGAACGAAGGAGCGCGTGAGTCGAAGCTGGAGGCTTAGGTGCAAATGAATTCTACTAAAAATTGTCTGTTGAAACAAACAACATACATAGACAAAACATAGACCTATAAACTTAAGTTTTATAAAACATAGGCCTATAAACTTAATTTTGGAATTTTGTTCAACTCACGTCAGCGGTTTAGCTGCGTGGTCGAATTATTTATATTTGTTGCTGCCTATAAATTGTTACTGCAATTAAGAATTGGAGAACCCTAAAGGAAGAGAACTGGAAATTTTAATTTCGATTAAACTGATCTTCTAATCACTCTCGTCCAAGCATAAGAACAGATTTACTTGGAAAAAGAAAGCATATTTTGCAACAGCGTATAAAGTTTTAAACTATTCTATACTTTTATCCAAGTTTATCCTGCCAACACGGGCTATCGGCACCTTCTTTTCCCTTGTCGGGCGATCGTAGAACCGGGCCTTAGTAAAATAGTAATTAGAATCCATTGTTGGGGAAAAATTCAATAACAAAGTCGAGGGAGTGGTTGTGTAAACAAGGGAAGGAGGGCGAACACTTGACCCTGTCGACAGCTTTAGAGAACACTTTTTATTGCTCATTAGAAATTTAACGCCCAAGCACCGCCATATTTCACAGTGCAGTATTGTGGACGAGGGGGCTCGTAAATCTCGGAGCGGCCTACGACAGTTTTTGTTCCGGACTGTCCTTCCTGTAATTGTGATTTGGATTCAGTAGTTGGTAGGATTGTTTGGGTTAAGAAGGGATCTGGTTTGTTAGCCTAATTGGACCAACTTGTGAGTTAACAGATTGTTTTCTTGATTATGATTTGTGAATGCTAACATGAAATTATTTCCATTATTGTTATTAGCAGGTTTACTTTAAAGTAGTTCGTTAGTTTAATAGCCTAAATTAATTTTTATATTTTCTTGTGTTTTGATGTTTATAATATATTTATGTGGTGGACGTTTAAATTGGGTCTTATTACATTTTTGATCTACAGTACATATAACTTTTCTCTGTTAGCAATCTTTTTTTATTACTACTAGTAGCCTTCTGCTCGCTTCGCTCACACACACTCGCGGCGAAGCACATGCACACAGATTTTTGTAAACTTTTCTCGAAAATTACGATTGATTAGGACAGAGGCACTTTGGTCGAGGAAGAGTGGTGGAGTAGCGGTAGGCCTACCTGCAGCCGAGCGAAGTGAAGCGAAGATCATAACCCGAGGCGGCAAGGTCGCGGTGCTTTGCTTTTCCGCTGCGAGTGGAACGAATAAGCGCGTGAGTCGAAGCTTTAGGCTTAGGTTGCAAACAAATTCTACTAATAAATTTCGAACACGCAGTCAGCTATTCAGCACCGTCGTGAGGAGACCAATGTCCCAAATGGTTGGTTGAAACCCTAAAACATAGGCCTATAAACTTAATTTTGGAAATTTGCTCAACTTGCGTCAGCGGCTCAGCTGCGTGGTCGAATTATTCCTATTTATTTATACCTCGAACGGTAAGAATACAAACTCTATGACAATGTGAAATTTCATGCCGTCAGCTCTTAACCCTTTAAACCGTTTACCTAAAAATCATAACGCATACTCCGACGTGTGTGGTAAGAGGGCGGAAGTAAAGCAAACAGTGGTTGACTAGTTTTAAAGCTGACAGGATTTGACTACTTATCCGTTCTTTGGCTTTCGGTTATTTTGTTAAAAATTACTAATTTATAAAAACCCCATTGGCCGAGCATAGTTCGTCATATCGCAGTTGGAATAGACATGCACTGACGTGTGGTGTACGTCGTTAACACTGAAAGGTTAAAACATACAATTAACCCGAGATTACATCGAGCGAGCGGGTGGTTATTTCAGTCTGCCGATGTTTTTATCTGCTGCGTCATGACTGTTTTATTTAGTAAACACAAATATACCCAAAGGGCACTCCCCACCACCCCGTCTCTGTTCGGATATTCTCTTTGAAATTAATGTTTTTAGTTAAAAGTAAACTATGGAAATTCAATGAAACGCTCTGTGTGTTTTAGAGGGAAAGGATGCCTGTCTCCCTCACCAGTAAGTCCATCACACGTTTGTTTAGTAAAAAATAAATTGAAGGGACTTTATTTAAATATGAATTAATTTGCAGATATTTTTGTAAACAGTTGTTGAACTGTTTTAGGCTATTTGCTGACGTATGTATCAATACGTGTAGGCTACTGTAATTGTGTCTCGCTTGTGTTTAGTAATGCATTTGGGTTTCTCTCGAGCATTCTGGCATCGTGAGTGTGATCACAAACTGACCAAAATCTTTGTTTTTTTATTTTTATTCTTTAGCCCTTAAACGTGTTAGGTAATTAAAAAAAACATACCGCCCACGCAAACTTTTATAGTAAGAGGGCGGAACCAAAGGAAACAGTGTTGATAAACATATTCGATTATCAATTTCTTCATATTAATATTAATAACTTCTAAATAATTTGATATATAAATCACATATATTATTTCTCAAGGCCATTTTTTTGTCGGTACGCCATAACTTCCTTAATACATCATCAAATTACATGAATGAGGCATCATTACAAAGCTTTCCTTAACCGCTACACCGAAAAAATATACAAAGTACAATTATACGAAAAAAAAAAATAAATAAAGAATCCGAAAGTAACAGTGATTTAAGATCAAGTAAGTTGTAGGGATATTTTCCTGGCGTTGGCAACACTGATGATAAAAATACCCAGCTATATGGTGTGTACTTTAATTAAGTGGGATTTTAAGTAAGTTAGAATGCGAAAGCTTCGCACGGGTCAGCTAGTATTAAATAAAAAGGGATTAAAACATAATATTTTTATCTTTATTTTCAAATATAATAACGTATACAAATAAACAATTTTAGCAGCCTACAGTTTTATAAAGTCATATCTAATAAACCTTATAATTAATTGTACAAATTCACCGAGTTAAAAATCAACTCAGCATAGTTAGGTAAGCCTACATAAAATTTATTGTTTTAATTTAAACAATCGCTTCCAATCACAGCGATTCCAGGCTAAGCAAATGGAACAATTACAGTATTGAATATTTTCACTGAAATTACAATTGATTAGGACAGAGGTACTTGGATCAGGGTAGGGTGGTGAGGGTTCAGTATCCTATATCCTGACTCATATACAGTAGGGCCAGGATTATTTATTGACCGAGAGAAGCGAGGTATCCGTTTAAAGCTACGCGCCCACTGGGTCGTCACGGACGGTCAGTACGGTCGGTACGGGATTTTTCAAAAGTTCAAAGCATTGAATTAAATGAGCATGCGCCCACTGCGTCGTCACGGCCGTCAACGTCGTTCCGCACCTTCGGCATGTCCGATAGAAAGTCTGGAGCTACGAACTGTAGGACATTTCCGTGACGGCGGATCCGCCCGACCGATCCAGTGCGCGCACACTTCGGGCGTTCGGGACGGTCGGTACGGCATTTGCAGCGTTCTACGCAGTCTGCTCTCACTGGATGACGAAAATTAGTTTCTTCCCTATACAATTCTGCTTCCAGCATCAGTGTTTCAAACTTGTCGTGAGTCATCCTGAAGTACTCAAAAAACTTAAGGTCATCTTCCACAAGGTCCGGGAACAAAGTGTGAAATTCACCACAAATCATTTTTTTCTGTTAATGTTATGAATCCAAAACCTCCTTTTTCTTATTTTAACATTCTCCTCTTCTGCTATCAAAAACGCACTCACTACCGCAATTTCCTCCTCCACATCCATCTTTCAAAAGATCCTCTCCCAAACTGACATCTGTTTTGGCGGAAGGCGGATGGAGGACAGTGCGGAACGCCCGATCCAGTGCGCGCACCCCCTCTAAAAAATGCCGTGACGACCGTACCGACCCAGTGGGCGCGTAGCTTAACTCGACCGTTCGGCATTTCGTCTGTGTGTCTGTCTCACGATCCAAACGCCTTTGACCGATTTTGATGATTTTTTGGATGAACGTTCCTTATTCCTAAGCCGAGCCGTGTATATATACGGTTTTTTCCATTTTTCATTTTTAACCCCTTAAATAAAATAAAAATGGCGGCCGAACCGTTTCTCTCAGTGTAAGCTTTTTTCCAAAGCCAGTTTGTGGCTTATCCGTAAGTCGAATTTAAAAACTAATAATATTTTGCGGTAGCAAATTAGATTTTCAACAAAATTGTATTCTTGATTTTTTTCGTATCTCTAACGGTAAGCTCACAAAATGGCCGTGTACCAAATTTGTTAAAAATCGTCCTAGTTTTTGTATTTTAACCATGTTTTTTATACGTTTATTCTAAACCAAAGTGTTCCATAGCTTTTTTGTAGATATAATTCATACAGGCCTATGCCAGTAAAAAAAGTGATTGAAGTAAAAATTAACAAAGTTATTAGCTCAAGAAACAAGCATGTTCAGTAACGAAAGAAAAAAGTTCAACTTTAGGCCTACATAAAAAGTAATAAACATTTTTTGTAATTTTTTTCATAAATGTAAAAAAGTTTCGTAATTTAGTTCTAAATAGAACTGTATAAAAATATTTATCAATTTCAAATTTATTATTTTGAAAACACCAGTTTTTATGTTCCTATTGCAAGACTGCTAACAAAACTAGGCCTGTTTTGAATAGTAATTTAGGAATATATCCTTTGCCCAAAATTGACATAGGTATTATTATAAGAAAGTGTAGAGAATAAATCAAAGAATTGAACTGTATACTTGTAAATTATTATTTTATAAAAGTATTAGACTTAGCTTTACTTGAATTACAAAATGAAATGAAACGAATGAAACGAATGAAACCTTGCGGCGATAAAGGACACACAAAAAATTACCGTTGGACAGCGTGGGAAGTGTTGGTGTTGGTACATGGGTTGAGATCACTATCACGACGCTTTAACATAGTTTGTTTTCATTATTTCTAATATTGGATTATGATATGGAACTGTAAATACATTGTTAAGTTTTAGTTATTTAAGTATGTAAATATTTAATATTTTGTTTTCGCTCAATAACGTGATATTTGTAGCTGCCTTACGCATTATTGACCTACATAAAACACAATGCCCCCTAAAAGAAAATCTTTAGCAGTTAAAGCTCAAGAAAAGAAAAAAACGAGAACTGGAAACCCAGAATCTCGGGAATTGCAAAATAATGTTTCACTGGCTAAACCTTCTGCTTTTTTCCTTGCTGGCATACTATTTTTAACATATGCTCAAAACCACATTTGTTTTCTCAACGAGGTCTACTGTTCACAGAACTACTAGTATAATAGAACGATATAAACCTAACCTAAAAAACGCTATTGATTGCTCAAACAAATTTACCGATTCTAATTTGCCAAGTAGTTTGCTATGGTGATAAATGTAAAATGCTTTCAAGAAATCAGTGTTATAATTCAGTATAGTACTCCTAACCTAAAACCCGAGTAGCCGTTTTCGTTGATTTTTGTTTGTGTTTGTATTTATTTTGTTAACTTAACCTAAAAGAGGTTTTTGTTGTGAAGAATAAACTGATTACAAATTTGTAAAGTTGGCTGCTAAGGTAATAAATGTAAATGCATTCAACAAACATGTGTTGCTAGCTTTTGATCCAAATCAGCTGTTGTACTTGTTATAGGACGACCGTATTTTCAAGACTTCTATCAACCCAAAATTTGCAAAATCCTTTCATAGTGTGTGTCTATGACCCTATAAGAATATACATTTAAATTTTCGTATTTTCATCTTAAGTAGATTTTGTTCTACTTTGATTGTATATCAGTCAGTCATTACAAAGTCGCTAATATATGCAGCCTGGGGGGGGGGGGGTATCCCCACGTAGATTTGAACCGGAGTTTTGATTTTTTGCTTAACGAACTCGTCCGAGCGACTTATAAAACCAACTTGTGTACCAAATCAGACGTAAAATGCAGCCGTTAGAGAGCGAACACATAATATATATATAACATTATAATTACACCCCAAAATGTGTTCTGGGACCATGATCGGTGCTCATTAACTACTCCCGACCTTAGGCCACCATTAATAACTCATCTTTCCTGTGGAAATTTGCTAAAACAGCAATAAAGGCCAATTATCTGCCCTCTATCTGTGCTTGTTAGGACTAAAAATGTAATCAAAATCGGACAACTACTCTGAAACACACTCGACAACGTCATTACGTCGGTGTACATTAAGGCTTAATTGTATTTAAAACATAAAATTATTCTCCAGTCCGGACCGGACCTTCCAATCAGTAAATCCAATAGTACGGCTTTGTGTGGGTCCAACGAAATCAACTTGTGCTTTGAACTTTACTGTAATCAACGTCACAACGAAAAAATATCTGCATTACCGACACTCCCTCTCGTGTTTAAACAATTAATTAGTTTACCTAACAGAGTGCAGCACTATCGGCAAACCCGAAACCAGTTTACACAGAAATAAATCAATTGCCGGAATTTTACACAGTGCAAAACCGTTAACAGAGAGGAAAGTATTTAAAGGAATTTTCCATTTTAATATACAGGGTGTTGCATAACTTTGTTTCACTAATTTTAGTTATCGTTTCTGGGTCGAAGCAAATTTATACTATGTTTACAAAAATTTCCAAAAGCTCCTAGTTTATTTTTTCACTTTATCTCAAAAGTGACTGGTAGACCTTATATATGCGAAAATAAACTGTACTGCAATTACTGCAGATGTGGTTGGATTTTAGAACAGCTGATTACATTAATGCCAGGCCACGTTGCTTATTATTACTTTCTTGTTTGAGTCGCTGTAACGGTTCTTACAACTGCAGAGCATACTTTCGCTCATACGGAACCTAGTTTGAAGCTAACTGCTGTAGAGTTTCAAGAACGATTTCACAAACAGCCGCCGTTGATGAGTTCCGTCGTATGGGAGGTGTTTAGACTCAGTCCAATAGTAGTCCAGTCAAGAAAAGGTTTCACCTTAAAAAAAATCCAAAAGTTTTGAAACTTTACACATTTATTTGTAGGTACCTATTGATGAATATAATTTTTGAGAAACTGATGCTATCAAGACTTGTTTACTTTCTTCACACCAAGATATCATCCTCACAACACGGATTAATGCCTCGAAGGTCAACAATTTCCAATCTAGTTTTTTTCCAGTCGAAGATTTTGTCTACTTTTGATGACAGGATTCAACTTGATGCTGCCTTGATCTTCAGAGAAGCCTACTTAGAATTGAAAATTGGTGTGTCATCAATCGGATGGATCTTAACATCAAGAAATGTTTCAGTGTCTCTTTCCATCGTACTAAGAAAAGAAGCCTATACTGTTCCAATACTCTTTACAGAATCAACAACATGGTCGCTCGGCCTTGGCTCGTTTTTAAAGAAGAGCCTTCAAAATACTTCCCACATTTGTATTTGGGACAAATACTTACCAATTTCTTTTACTCTGTACACAAGTCCAAATGTATAGTAATTTACAAACTTTAAATTGTTTTAATATTTTGTGAGCGTTTTGTTCTGTAAGTTATCCAAAACTGTCCTGCTTGATGTTTAAAAAATGTGTTTTTAAATAATTTCATGATATTAATTTGTTTTATTATTACTTGCAGAGAAATTCAATATCACCAGCTGAAAGGGAAAAGTATAGACCTAGAAGTCCACCGGAACCGGAACATAAAAAGTTAAAAAAAGAGGAGAAAGACTGCCATGTAAGTACCTCTACCAGAGATAAAATATAATTATAGATCTTCTATAAATAGATAACTATATAGTGCTTGAACAACTTTCCTTAATAATAATAACGTTTATTTCCAAGTGCGAAATGGCGCACAGGGTGCAACATGTGTGCTGAACAAGTTCAGTGGACAAAGTTTCAAATTAATTGTACTGTATTGAACAGTCAGTTTACTGTATTAAACAGCCAGTTGTCTGCATTAAACAGCCAGTTAACTGTGCTAAACAGCCAGTTTACTGCACTAAAGGGCCAGTTTACTGTATTAAACAGTCAGTTTACTGTATTAAACAACCAGTTTACTGTACTAAACAGCCAGTGTACTGTATTAAACAGTCAGTTTACTTTATTAAAGAGCCAGTTTACTTTATTAAACAGCCAATTTACTGTATTAAACAGCCAGTTTACTTAAAACATAAACGGATTTTCTGTTCAGACCCTGGTTTGAACTTATAGTTTTTTATAGACATCATCTGTTTCAAGCAAAGTAGTTTTTTTTTCTGAATTGGAAAGTAACTTATGTAACTGTTACTTAGACATCCTCATAGTTTTGTAAATACATAAAGATGGAGAGTCTTTGTTCATGTTTGCCCAGAGCAGAACACTTAGTATGATAGTAACAGATAATTTTATGTCTACTTGCAGGCTAGTGACGGGGAGAAGTCGGATCAGGACTTGGTTGTCGACGATGCGAGCGAGGTGAGTCTTTCATTTTACATACCCCACCAATAGCAGTTTCATTGTTCAATATGTACATCGCTAGCCTCGCAAAGCTGGCTAAACTACAACAGGCGTTTTAAAAGCACTAACAGCGCCAGTTGAGAGTTTGAGAGTTTACTCTTTTTTATTTATTCATTAAAAAAATTTAATAAAAATAGTTCTGTTTGTAAATACTAGGAAGGCCTAAGACTTTGCTATTAAACTAATACCATTTGCATTAAAAAACACTTATGTTGATGTAAATTGTGACTTCTTAATTAATTGTAACTTATTTTATAATTCGATTACATAAAATATAGGCTACCAATTAATAGGCTTACATCAGAAGGTTTTACAGACATCTTATAACATTGGAATAACTTGTTTACATATTTTCAGTGGTTTAAAAATGCTATTTAAAACGGTTCTTTTAAAAGGCAGTAAAACCTATCGCCTTTTTGCTGTTGAATTTGTATTCTTCATAAAGCTGATCTATGCTGACACTACCTGTACCTAAGGCGATGATAACCACCCAACTGTAACCTGCTTGTACTCATTACTAGTACTTCAAGAAAGTCACCCTGAGTAGAATGCTAGATTTTTAATGCCACATTTAAATTGCTTGTATTGAATGGTCCTAAATGTATTAAGACCTGACGATGGTGGGAAAGGTCTAAGTGGTCTAACTTTCTTAACATAAAAGGAAAAGAGTTGGTCCATCACAGAATGTTTATAAATCTGTTTTGAGGAATGGCCTCAATTTTTAAAAGCTGTTACACTCTTTTATCTATTGAGACAAAACTGAGGTTCCCACGAAGAAGTGAGATATTGATTTTTGAAAAGCAAAGCACAAGAACAACGTTTCACTTTTTGTTCAGTTGACTAATTTATTTTTTCAAGGTTATAAATCACACATAAACTCTACCAAATTTTTTAATTATTGTGTGTTTACAAAACAACAGTTGATCAATAGTCAACAGATTGCAATGCACATTTTAATTGCCTTCTTTGTAGATCTTTGGTGGTATACAATAGGTAACATTTTGATACATACATATGTAACTAACAATATATTTTGTTCAACATTTTGAAATATTTTTTAGGATCCAGTCTCACCTCCGAACGGAACTGCTTCGCCGAGAGAAAATGGTCTAGAAAAACTCGCTACAAAAAAGGACCACGTTGGACCTCATAGGTAAGTTATACTGTTTTGTACTTTTAAGGTTTTCATGCGACTTAAAATCATGGCTTTTAGTGTCATGGCAATGCGTACAGATTTTCCTAAGTCAAACAATCGCAATATGGTTTGTTTCGCCGTAGAACAAAGTAAAGCAAATGCTTATAATTCACTTTCTTTAAGGATACTTCAAAATGTGATGCCAAACAAATCATTTACTTCTTTTTCTGTATGAATAAAATTGCTCCCTTTTTGTAAAAAAAGCTGAAGTCTGTTCTCAGGAGACTCATCTTTGTATATGGCACAATATTATAGAGTATGTCTCACCTTAAGTAGAATGGATGCAAAATATTAAGTCACAGTTCAAACATAAATTGAACAACTTTATTCAAAACGTTTTTAGAAAAAATAATTCAAACTTTTTATAGAAACTGAAACATTATTGAAACTGAAAACAAATTAAAAAACACCTCTTCTTGGATATCCTTGTAGTTTTCAGTTATGAGTAAGATCTCTTCTTTGCTTTGATTACCTTTTGACACCTGGGCATATCTTATATATAAAATTCTCGTGTCAAATGTCACAATGTTCGTTCCCGTACTCCTCCGAAACGGCTTGACCAATTCTCATGAAATTTTGTGAGTATATTGAGTAGGTCTGAGAATCGGCTAACATCTATTTTTCATACCCCTTAGTGATAAGGGCTACGCCCCAGTGGCCCTCAAAGTTTCAATGTTAATCTTATGGAAGTTCAATCTTAAGGAAGAAGAAGAAAGATTTCTTTTGATTTTATCATGGGCACAAAAAACAGCTGTTCGTATGAAAAGCTTAAAACAACTGATTTTGATCAACAACTGATTTGGATCAAAAACTGAATATAATTTTAGGTTAGGCCTACAATGGACAATTTTTTTTTTTTTTACAATGAACTAAAACACTTGGGCTAATTATTAGTATCAGGTTGATTTGTCTATCCGTGCAAAGCCAGGTCGGGCCAGAAGTGGTACATTCATTTCTTACAATATCACCAACTCCTAAGGGGGGTTGGGGGGTGGGGGGAGAATAAATTATAATAACTTAAAAATAATGTTTGCCTTTTGTTATTTATATATTCCCTCATCGTTCACAGCGCTCCATGCCTATTTCACGCATATACCACAATCTTACACACTTACAATAATTAAGCTATTTTTTGTCTACACTAGAAATTAGTTGAAAATTATTTATATGGCAAAACAACGTTTGCCGGGTCAGCTAGTTGTTTATAAGTTCTAGTACTGCTTCAAAAACACCCTGTTGAATCTCCTCAAAACTTTTAGGAGCAACTCCACGAGGCTTCAGAGAGACGCCTCAATTGGTTTCAGGTCTGATGTTATACTGGCCACACCATACTTTGGAGCGATGAGATCAAGCATTGTCTTTAGCTTAAATGGAGTTATGTGTGATATTATCGAATAGGTATATCTGACCCGTAAAATTGTTGTTACCAAAACTCTGAAATTGATCTGTAATTCCAAAAGCTACTACATTGGCCTTGTTACATGGCTCATCAGGTTTCCACAATTTATCACGTTCGTCTGACCAGACATTTGATCCAATCATCACGAATCCACTTTACGTGATCATGAGCCCATTGCAGCTGCCTTCGCTTAATCTTTCATTAGCCTTAGAAACATTTTAGTCTCTCTCGATCTCAAATTCTGTTTGTGAAGCCTCCTGTGTACTGTTGCGATGAAATCAATTTGCCTGTTGTTCGTCTAATCTCAGCTTGAAAGATTCTGACTTTAACAACGTGTCTTTTACGAACTTGGATGACTTAAAACCGATCGTGGACTGCTGTAGTTCTTTGTCCACCCATTCCAGTAAGCCTGTATAGCACGCTACCAGTGTTTAGAAACCTCTGCCTGGCCTGATTTATCACACTGAACAGATGAAATCACCAATGTGTAGCATTCCCATGAATTTATTAAGAGATTCGTTGTTTAATTTCAAACAAAATACTGGTTAAAACTGATTTGAAGATGCTTTTGTAATGACAAAACTTCGGGTTGTCCAAAAGGTAATGAATTAAGATAACTACCATGCTGTTATTAATCAGATAAGAAATGGCCCACAACAGGCTCAAAGTTCAACTACCTTAATTCTTCCAAAAGGCAAGAGCCAGAAGTGTACTTTTCCTTAGTTTTTTTTTTTCAAGATATAAACAAAAATCACATTTTAATGCAGAATGTATTACTATTCCATTTCAATTGTTGAGTGGTGTAAATAAATTAAACAAGAAAATTTACTAAAGTAAAATTGAGAATAAGAAGGAATCAATTAATTATAAGAAATTAGAGAATATAAGTGTCACAAGATATGAACACACAGAAAACGACATGTGGCTTTTTCAGTAAAAACTGCCATCCTAAACAATTTAGAGTAAGAAATCCTTTCCCTACCTTTTAAGGTTCTGCCATGGGCTCTAGTAAACCACCTTCCTCCTGGAAATTTATCTAATTCTCAGCTTTTTTTAAACATGAACTTTCATTAATTATAAATAATTTTCGTTAATTTTATAAATAATGTTTCAATTATTTATGTCTGAGAAAATATGTTTGGCTATTTTCATATACGAGTATGTTTTAACTTCATAACAAGAGTTGATTTATATTTAAAATGTTGTGTATTATTTTCTCTATACACATGATCACAAATATCTGAACAAACAATAAAACACTGCAAGGATATTTAAGGAGCTAATGAATAGCCTGTAAAATGTATTATTAGGTTTACTTAATTCTTTTTTGTGTTTACAGTCCAAGAAGTGGTACGTCGTCCAACGCAAGTACTCCATCGACGAAGAAAATGGAAGAGAAACCAACAACGCCTATTAGTAAGTCTGTAACACCCACGAGTGCGGGGAGTGGGAGTAGTGCCGCTGGAGCCAGTGGGTTAAAACCTCTAGTCAAGCCCCCAACATTAGGTAAATAAGTTTCCTCTATCGAAACCTTCCTTTTACTAGAGTAAGGGGTGTTTTTGTAGGAGAGCGTGACAATATAATGTGAAATGTTTTCCTATTCTTAAAGAAGAGACTTAAATGCCGAGACAAATAGTATACAAATTACTAGAAAAATTAAACACCAAAAATGTAGCTCAAAGGTCAGCCTTTTTGGTAATGTTTGTACTAGACAAAAGAAAGTAAATTCTCCACTGTGTGAGGGGCTCATCACGGTCGGTTACCCTTGTTGGTCCTTCTACTCTCGTGGACCAAGTCAGGAGGATGAGGTGGTGAAATGATTCTTTGACAAATCTATTATTAAAGAATAACAACCGTAATTTCTCCGCTGGCCTGAACTAACATCTAAACTAACTGAAAGTAAAGACAAGCGAGTCCATCTTGAGTGGTCTGCAGTCTGTTCCAAACCAAGGTTACTAACTTATGCTTGAATATTTAGCCTCAAGCTGTCTCGCCCCTAAACTATGACATCAGCTATTATTTGTTTGCAAGCCATATAGCACGACTTAGATCCATACGTAATATTACTCTCTAACTATGATTATTAACTGTTATTATATAAAATGGAGGGTACCTGCCATAAGTGGCACCAAAAAGATAAAAATAACAATCGTAAAGAAAATATAAAAGATCAAATATAAACAATTTAAAACAAAAATTAAAGAAATAATAACAAAATCAACAGTTGAATATGCGAATTAAATGGCGAACACTCAGCCATCTTGCTAAACTTGTAGATTTAACAGCGTAGCTGAAGACCTTCTTTTTAGAAAAGTAAGAAGTTTGTTTTACTAGTTTTAGTGCTGAGTATAAATGATAAATCTACATTTTGGACATGTCTTTTCTATAGTAATATATTTTATATTTTGGTGGTTCAGTAGTTATTTTGTATGTTTTTGATACCAGATGAGTGTTTAGTGCAAACAAACACCCACATTTTTGGTTTATTATTTCTCTCGCAGTTTCTATACCATTTTTCTCGGCTCGTTATGGTTTATGTTTTTAGAATCTGTTAAGTTTCTGCTTTCAGAATATGAAAAAATTTCACTTTTTGTAGTCGCACTCTCCTATATAAATACCAAGTAAGGTTGTTTGTCCTTTTGTAATTTTGGGGAACGTAAACAGAGGAAAGTGCTGATGTTTTGCCATCGTAGTAAATAAATTCAGGCACTTAGGCACTTGGTTTCCATACTATTTCGCTTCTTAAAGTGTGGGAGGCTGTTTTTGAAGAAATTTCAATTTTAAACATAGGTCTTGTGTATTATCATTTTACTAATCTTTTAATTATTTTGGTTCTTGTATATTTACTTCCCTTGCTACTTCCATTGTTTATTTATGTTCTGCGTCTGCAGTATATAAATGTTTTCACATTATAGCTTCATGTACTACTCTCATTTTAAGACTGATATTATGTATTATTTTGCACTGATAAAAGCTGCTCTCTACCACAAAATATATGAACTACTGCAGGGGCGAATCTAGGATTGAGCAAAGGAGAGGGGGCTAAATACCACCAAGGGTCCCTCCCCCAGAAAAATTTTGTAAAAAAAATATCCTCCAAAAACGTAATTTTAATGCAGTTTAAGACTACCAAAATCATAACAAAGCTATTAGGAAAACCCCTTATCATCACACTGTATTGAAAATAGTTACTTTCAATATCAGCTGTGAGTATTGAAAATAGCGTTTTCTTGGTCAAGATCGGCAAAATCAGCTGGAGATTTGTGACGATCTCTAAATTAGTTATAAATTACAACACCAGTAGCACTATCAATAATAATTAATTATTATGATTTGAAATGTCGTCTTATTAATTTATTAGATATAATAACGATTTTAACAAAGAAACATCGTGAGTAGCAATACTACATATTGATACTATTTACAAGTATTAAATAAATAAACTTTTAAGTTATTATTTAAAAAGTACATCAGTACGGTATGTGTTTATTCATGTACCTGTTTCGGTAGTAGTGTATTGTGTCTATTAATATTAATTACAGAATAAAACACCAAGGAAGCCTTAAAAATCAATGCCTTTAAATTCTTAGAATTAAGGAAGGTTTTTATTTGTATCGCTATTGATATTAAAATCACCTGATCTCAATAATTTAGTTTGTGCTGTAAACGTAAACTATGTTATCATTGTACTCCAGGAATGTTATTGACAAACGATAGGTTATTTTGAAAAAAAATATATGAAATTTATTATTAATACTATTAATCATAGTGTGATGAAAAGTATCATTCATCACTCGGGCCAAAAGTGGCTTTTCGATCCTCGCTCATTTTCCGACTTTGCCTTCACCTCGGTCGTTAAACTTGAGCTCGTATCAGCGTCATTTTCGGTCCTAGTGATGAAATGTTAACACAGCAATGTTATTTATTTATAAAAAAAACACAAACATAAAAATATGTTCCTTATTTAATGTTTTTAAATGTATCACACTCCCAATTTTCAGTTACCATACGTCATTTTGACAAAACACATTTATAACATATTCAACATCAATTTCTCTCTCTTTTAAGATATTGGCTAAGGCCAGGCCATTGAGTCGGGAATCCCCGAATTGTGCACCTCAAGTACGTCTTAAAACTGAAAAGCTCCTCTCTGCCGTTGCAGTGGTTACTGGCTCATAGCTCCAATACAATTGTTAATTTATTTGAATTCGAATTAGGAATAAAACCTACTTTTATAATACCGGTACATAACAATTATTAATTACTTCGGCTCGCATTAGAATGCCGAAGTATTGAAATCATGCGGTAATTTTTTGTGTGTCTGTTTTCCTGTATACACGATATAAGCACTCACAGACGTCGTAGAAAACTTCTGATGGTAGCAAAATCTTCTTAATCTTATTGCGGAGAGTTGAAAAGTTTTGAGCTTTCTAGCGTGAGTCGTAGCACGTCGGGGTCATGTTTTTGGGTAAACATTTTGAAATTATTGGGTCAAAATTATGAAAACACAGTGTGGGGTATCGTTTTATATGTTTTTGGGTACGGGAAAACGAATTTTTTAGGATTAAAAAGTCGCAGTTTAAATTCGTGTGTTCTGTCCGGAGGAGCCGAAGTCTCGAAAAAGTGTTCCATCTTTTCACTAGTTTTACCGTTTTAATTATACTGTAAAATGAAAAGTAACAAAACCCGTCCATTTAAAGTAATGTAGGCCAAACTATCACACAAACATTAATTAATTTTCAGTTTTTCTAAAATTGTTTTATATATAATATATATATATATATTTTTTTTTTTTTTGCCGTGAGTCTGTTTTATCTAGTGTAAGTTTAGGGGCCCAAGGGGGGCTTAAGCCCTTTAGCCCAAGTGGTAGATCCGCCACTAAACTACTGTACCCTATATTACTAAATACATGTGTGAGTGTTACGCTATGTGTGTTCGCATGCTTTAGTTTACCCAATGGTCTAACAGTGCTGAACAGTGTTGAATGAGTTAATGAGTAGTTTGGATAGTGAAGATGTTGATAGTGATTATTTAGTAAGTGACATTGGTGGTAGTGATGAAAGCCACGTGTGCCAATAATAAATGCGTAGGCCATGTACGGAAGAAACTACTAGTATCATATGTTGAACACATTTTAAAATAGTATTTATTCAAACAAATCATTAATATTTTATAATTTATGTTCAATAAACAAAACAAAGTTATATTTAGCAGCCAATAAGTTTCCTTTACAGTTTATGATCAACTAATCTTTCCCCGACGGATAGAAAGTACCGGTAGTGCGTTATACTGTTGACCTAATTCAGCACACGGGTGTTGCAACTGTTGTCAGTGCTAATGTTATAATCTATTAAACAATGTTCAATTAGAGCACTTTTACCAAAGTTATTCAACAATTTTGGGGAAATGAAAAAGTTTGAGTTTAAATAATTGTATTATTTCCTCTGATTTGATTCAGCACTGGTTAGGTTAGGTCAGAACTGTACTGTATACAATATAGGTTAGGTCAGAACTGTACTGTATACAATATAGTTTGGGTTAGGTCAGAACTGTACTGTATACAATATAGGTTAGGTTAGGTCAGAACTGTACTGTATACAATATAGGTTGGGTTATGTCAGAACTGTACTGTATACAATATAGGTTAGGTTAGAACTGTATACAACTGTATACTGTATACAATATAGGTTAGGTTAGGTCAGAACTGTACTGTATACAATATAGGTTAGGTTAGGTCAGAACTGTACTGTATACAATATAGGTTGGGTTATGTCAGAACTGTACTGTATACAATATAGGTTAGGTTATGTCAGAACTGTACTATATACAATATAGGTTAGGTTAGGTCATAACTGTACCTGTAGTTCCAATATAGGTTTAGTTCAGGAAAACATTCCTGTTATTACCAATCAGTAATTGTTGATTATTTGTGTTAGCAGCTCAGTATCCACACTATCTAGCAGGCGCAGGTGCTCATGAACTCCAAGCTGCTGCAGGTGCTTACGGTGCATTACACAATAATCTTCCTCCGGCGCTCAACGCATATCCTAGGCCTCCCTTGGTGAGTACAATCTGTCATAGTAGTTTTAGCTTGTATTCATTATAATTATAAATTGGAAAAATGAATATATACACATAGGATGTTTGGAATATTCTGTTACGCGTTATTAATGATTTAACTATTAAAAATAAAAAAATTAACCTTTCATGAAGTAATAATTATTTATTTTACATCTATCCTAAACAATACAGATTACCTACTTTACTTAAATTGTCTGAACTATATTTTAAAATAAAATACAATCTTTGCTTATTTAAGAAGAAGTTTAAGAATATTTTGTAATTTGTTGTTGACTGAAAATGTTTTTTGTTCATACCGTTTAGCGGTATTGCTAGGTTCTTAGAAATCCTGGGACAGAAGGTTCAAATGGAACATTTAATTGCAAAAGCCAAACATGAATTCAGAAGTTTTAAATGTGATTTATATATGCATTGTAGGCGCTTTTCGGTTATGTGTCAGCAAACTTTAAACATTTTTCTAACCTACCCTAACTGGTTCAAAGTTACGGTTATGAGCATTTCACAGTTGCTCATAAATATAATTTTGTCGATCCCGAAACGGGTGCACATACGCAAACAGTCGATAGCAATTGACGGCTGGCAAAACACCGTAACAAAGTTCAGTGCGGCACACATCGTTCTATGCTTGATTTGTACTTGTGTGAGTTTTTATGGCGACAGCGGCATCACAAAAAAGATTTATTCAAGCAAATTCTCAAAGATGTTGTTGCCTACTGGCCTCCAGAATAAAGGTAACAACCATTCCTTTCATAGTTTCTCTTTAGAAAATGTTTAAAATTTGCTGACACATAACCGAAAAGATCAGCATTATATTATGAGTTAGATTTAACCATACATAAACAATTAAACGCGTAATAGCTCAGCATTTTGTACAATTTAGGGCTTATAGTTAACTAAATAACACAATGCAGTTTAGGATCTTCTAGAAACTCCAACTGTCACAAAAAACTTTTTGGAAACAACATCTCCACTCCCAGGCCTTCTCTCATCACTTGACATTTGTTAAGCCTTGGTAAACATCGGCTATGTTGAACTTACAGACAATAGTGACACAATCGATCTAATATTTGTGTCCGTGGAAGTCTATCTTTCAGAATAATGTGTAACTTTATTTTAAATTTTGTAAAGTTTAAGTGAAATAAATATTTTCAGGTTGGATATGATCCTCACTCACAAATGAGGGCGCCTCTGGGTCCTGCTCTGGGTGGCATTCCTGGAGGAAAACCGTAAGTAAATAATATTTGGTAAATAATTTGATGGTTTTCTGAAAGAAAAGTCCTATGCTTCTTGAAATAAGGGGTGAGCCATTAAGTAGCAACCTGATACACTTTGTACTAGGTTCAACAGTCCTTAAGTTATACAGAACTGTTTGCAAGTAATAATGTCAGTATGTTATATAGTTTTAATATAATGTGACTGTACGTAAATATTTGTAAGGTGACATGACTATACTTTAGTCCTTCCCTTAACTCATGTAAATCCCAAAGTAATGCTAAGCGGTCATTGGACCAAGCAAACATGTACCGACTATTGCTTGAATAGAATTGGTTGTACATTGCAATTCCTTTATGCATAAACCACGCTTTCCGAGGCTTCCTTTCCGCACTCTTGTCTCTGTACTAGCAATGTTAAATGACTGTGTTTTGTGCATCATTTACTTTACCTCAATACATTAGTTATGGTTTCCATATCGTCTTGGTTAACTACTAAGGCGATACACTACAGACAGTAAAAATATAGAACAAACAATGCTGCAGTTTGTACTGTAATACATTGTAAAGATTTTGAACCTTAAAATGGTTTTGTTGATGTAATGTTCTTAGACCTTATTATGTTTGTTTGCTTTATTAAAACAGTTTATAGTAGTAGTGACATTTAAACGATCTCCTATGGTCGGAATGAGCCGGATAAGTAAGTCTGCCGTACTAACAAATATGTAGTTTTTATTAATTCTATTTGTATTTTTTTTGGTTTTTCTAGAGCGTATTCCTTTCACGTGAGCGCAGACGGGCAAATGCAACCAGTACCTTTTCCTCCGGACGCTCTGATCGGTCCGGGCATACCTCGACACGCCAGACAAATCAATACGTTAAGTCATGGCGAAGTCGTTTGTGCTGTAACTATCAGTAATCCTACAAAATATGTATATACAGGAGGCAAAGGTTGTGTGAAGGTGTGGGATATCAGCCAGCCAGGGGCTAAAAGTCCAGTGTCTCAGCTAGACTGTTTGGTAAGATCTCATTGCACTATTTATTTGAATGTTAAAATTAATCTAATTTCTTCATCTATATATATATATATATATAAAAAAAAACCACTCACTCACTGACTCATCACGATTTCTTAAAAAGTACTGAACGGATTGAAATGAAATTTGGTATGTAGCTTCCTCTAGGGCCGTAGGTGCTGGCTAAGACAGGGTTTCAAACAATTTGAAATCTTAGGGGAGGGGAGGGTTTGGGGGAGTCAAAGTTACTAAATCACGATTTCTATAAAACTAAAAAACGGATCGGAATGAAATTTGGTATGTAGCTTCCTCTAGGGCCGGCCATAGGTGCTCACTAAGAAAGATTTTCAAAAAATTAGAAATTTTAGGGAGGTTGGGGGGGTCAAAGTTACTAAAAAAAACTACCGAACGGATTGGAATAAAATTTGGTATGTACAGTAGGAAATATATGTGTAGAAGCGGTTGGCTGTATGCGCAGAAGCAGGGACGGCTAATGCGCAGGGCTTAATAGCGTGGAGGTCAGCGTAGCATTATCTAGTGCACTGCCTTTTCTAAAAAAACATTGTAGTGTTTTATTATTTCTTGACTATAAATGAACTTAATGAAATTGTTATAAATATTGTATATATTATTATAAATATTGTATAAATTATTTATAAATATTGCACATAACTTTTAAAAACATAGCCGTAAAAAACAGACTGTGTATTAGTGTACTCAGCAGTCAAATCCCCCACCCTGCCACACATAACATACCTCCTTCCTTCTACACTTACATCTGTACCTGTGCGGCCCACTTCTTCACATACATTTCCATCTGTAGCTTTCTCTAGGGCCCTAGGTGCTCGCTAAGAAAAGTTTTAAAAAAATTCAAAATTTTAGGGGGTGTTTTGGGGGGTAAAAGGTACTAAAAATCCCCATAACAAATACATAGTATAATATATTTATTGATATTTTTCTTTGTTTATAACATTTAACTTTAATTTGTCTATCCGTGCAAAGCCGGATCGGGCCAGCTAGTTGTTCTATATATGGAAAATTATAAAACTGTAAATCTGCTCTACTGGTCGATGTAGTTCATAATATTTTCACTAGGTAGCACTGTATATTATTTAGAGTATTGTATGGAAAACAATGCAGTAGAAACAAGTACGATCGCGACTCGAGTGATACCGGATTACCAAACGTCAGAAAGTTTAACGAAAATAAAAAGGATAAATCTTGCGTACTAAAACTCGAGTTGTTTGGCCGCATTTTCTTAGCTTTCTCGGAGAATGTAAATGATTGGCCAAACAATTAGTGTTTTCACGATCAATAAAGAAAAACTCTGAACAGGTATTTTTGGAATCTACTGGCGTTGTAAATTTGGCTAGAGGTTAAATTATGCTCTGAAATAATGCTGCTAAAAGTTCCCCTATATTCTTGAACTGCGTTTTCATCAGCCACTGTTTCACCGGTCACATGAATACAGATTATTTGTAGCGTTTGGAATGATTAAAACCAATTATTAAATACAAGACTTACCGTCTTCAGTATTCCGTTTTTTTTTTCATCATCGACGACGGTTGTTTCGGCTGTTCAGCGATTCTCAAGTTTCTTTTCAGGTTTTCATTGTTCATAAACTAAACGATTGTCCAAAAATATACATAGGGCAAACAGGAAGATCTTTTAACAAACAGTTTAAAGAACACATCCCGTCGGCCAAACAAAGTGTGAATCTAACAAGAACCGAGTCAAAATTTGTTGAAAATATCATTTAGAACGACTTCGGTTACTCCAGCTTAGACGGTACCCTCAAAATACTACTCGATGTAAAAATGGAAAGTTTATGAATGCGTTTGAACAGTTCGAAATGTACAGAACTTTAAAATATATAGTGGCATGTTATTAAACGAAAAGCTAAACTTGGAATCCAACGTGTTATACGACACTGTATTGACACAGGTAGATAACCCATCAGCCTTTCCTGTCGATTAACTCCTGCATACCAACAGTACGCACCGGGACATCATAGAATGTAGTCGACTCATGAGTCAATTGTTTTTTTAAAATAATACGGGTGTGTGTTTTTTTTGTTTATGTGTAATTATGTTGAAAATAAAAATGGTTTCTAATCAAAATTATGACGATGAAGAGGAAATAGGATTAGAATCTAGGCATGGGAAATGATCCCAAGTAAATTTTTCTGTTTTGTAAATCAGTATTTAATATTAGAAGTGTAACCAAATTGTGATTTTTGGTACACAGGTTGTTAAAAAGTTTACGAATATCCTGATAAATTTTCTGATGCAATGCATTAATCAATTAAAACTGGGCTGAGAATATAATGGGTGAAAGTGTTAGCTCCAGAAATAACCAACACCTGTTGATCCATTATTAGCGATACATATTCTTATTTTTAAAATTTTATTAATAAATGCAATGAATTCAAAATATATAATGCATTGACCAACATTATTTTTTTGCTTGATTGGCTTACTATGTACATTAATTGATGTGAATAGCACAATATATTATATAGCATAAAACCATTGGGGGTGGTTAGCATTGGTGGTTGGTTGCTGTTCAATTTCTTCTTCAGTTTCTCTCTTCAGCCGGTTGTCAACACACATTCAAAAATGATGTCTAAGTTTTCTGCAACACCCCCCACATCTCAATGGTGAATCTGCCAAGTTGAAACGGTGAAGGTTCCATTTTACTGTGAATCCTGTCGTGGAGTGAGAGACAGACGTTTGGTATTAAAAGTATTTGAATTGTCAACCCAGTCTCTGTAAAGCATGTACTTCTTGCCTCCCATTAAATTTTCAGTTGTGATCGGAGAGCTGCCTTTGCTACAATGTCCAGGGATACATTGGAGGTGTATCATTTTTTTTTTTTTTGCCAATTTCAGTAGCATTGATGGAGTAAATTTGACAAGTTTGATTGTTTTTGTGGCAGAAAGAAGATGGTTTGTAAGCTGCAATTGCCCAGAGAGATGGCTAGAGATTGTAAAAATGCTTTGAGCTTTGCAAAGTGCTGAAGTCCAGCTATCATTACTAAAAGCTCTTCATCTGTGCTTCACTTGCCGTATAAGGCGTTAACTTGTGTTTTTTTTTCTTAATGTAAACCCCGGAAGGCGATTGGTTGGGTCAAGTTAGCCATCTGTGAAGATATTGCAGAAACTCCAAAAATATAAACTAAGCATTTCATGTTGATATTTTGTCTCCTAAGTATAAAACTAATCAACAACGACTAATAACATACGTATATAGTCTATAAGATTATATTACACTTGCAAATTGTCTTTAAAAAAACATAAATCATTTTTAATTTGAATCTGTTACAGCAAAGGGATAACTACATTAGATCTGTAAAACTATTGCCAGACGGACGTACGCTGATTGTGGGCGGAGAAGCAAGCAACTTAAGTATTTGGGATTTGGCATCGCCTACTCCAAGAATTAAAGCTGAACTTACTTCTAGTGCACCAGCGTGTTATGCTTTGGCGATTAGTCCCGATTCTAAGGTAGGCGATAGTTCCATTTCATTTAAGTAAATTTAGAGCTGTTTTATCAACCTCCAGTTAGATAATCTAAGATCAAAGTTAACTGAGTTTAAAGTGCCATCCCGTTTGATCACTCATAATGGAATCTTGGTTTTAACTAAGTTGACAATACTGATTTTGTATTTAAATGATAAAATGTGTAGAATACACTGGTTTTGTGGCAGCTTCCTTCCACCTTATAAAGATATATAGTTAATATTATTAAGGGATTTGCATTTACAGTGAACATGTATAAACGTAAATTATCACCTTGTAATTTCACAACCTTGACAATCTAACCGGAGGGGTTCACTCTGCCTGTCGATTTGGACCATCCTGACTCGTCTAATGCTAATTAGGGCGGATAAGGATATTATCGCCAAAATAATTAGTGCAAATTCATACCTTTTTAACCACCCATCACTGATTGTATGGGATTTAATGCTATTCGGAGCTGTGACAGGCCTAATAAAAAATTAACGATCTCCTAATTTTGTGTTGTGCCGTGTAAAAGAAAAATAAAGTTTTTGGAAACGCCGGGCCCGAAAATACAAGACTGCACAGCTTTTAAACAAACCTCGAAAATATTTTATATCCAAACCTTACCTTAACCCTTTGGGTCCCAGGGTGACGATCTATCGTCAATTGAAAAGTATGCGTAAAATCACATGGCGACGATAGATCGTCGCCTGAATGTTACGCGAAAAATCCCAGGCGCCGATCTATCGTCACCAAGATTATTTATGTCTTATAATTATGTCAATAACTTTTTACAAATAACTTGGGACATTTTTGTGTACAAAACAATATAATCTATTAGTGAAGCCTTAATTTAATCATTATAAGTGTTTATTGACACTTTTAAAACGATCTGACAGCTGACGTAATCTAACTGCGCAGTTTAGTTGTCATTCGTCTATGATTTGTTTACTGGTGGATTGAACATTCATTTTTCATTTTTTTAATGTTATTTAGTGCACTTAAGTGTATATTTGAGTTATTTAGTGATCTAGTTGTGAGTATTAAACAACAATAATAATAATTAAATTTAGTGCTACTTGTAATATATTGACAATATGAGATGTTTTGTTTTACTTAGGTCATGTCAAACCTATCCCATTACTGGAATACAATAATCATTTGTAATATTTATTAACCTTGAAGTGAAAATGTTTTGGTTAAAGCAAATGTCTTTAATATGTTGTTTCTTCTAGGTCTGCTTCAGCTGTTGTTCGGACGGTAACATTGCCGTATGGGATTTACACAATCAGACATTAGTACGTCAGTTCCAAGGTCATACAGATGGTGCTTCCTGTATAGACATCTCTGCCGATGGTACAAAGTTATGGACGGGTGGTTTGGACAACACCGTGCGGTCATGGGATCTCAGGGAAGGCAGACAGTTGCAACAACATGACTTTTCTTCACAGGTAACTTTTATTTTGTTTGTACTTCCAACAAGCTGCTTACTTTTAACAAATGATTTTGAATTCATATAAATCCTGTACTACCTATTAATCCTTTGAGAAGTAATCACGTCATATGAAACTTTTGTACTTCCAACAAGCTGTTTAA
>JAGFPH010000419.1:271283-281802 GCA_018207615.1 Philaenus spumarius | reverse complement strand
ACAAGTAAACATCAGACATGACAATGCAGGAGTATATGTGTGGTTCATAATTTATATAGCTCAATCACCTATGTTACATTTGATTCGATTTTCAGATCTTTTCACTGGGATACTGTCCAACAGGAGAGTGGTTAGCAGTAGGCATGGAAAACTCCAACGTGGAAGTACTCCATGCTCTTAAACCTGACAAATACCAACTCCACCTTCACGAATCCTGCGTCTTGTCTTTACGCTTCGCAGCATGTGGGAAATGGTTTGTTTCCACGGGCAAAGATAACCTCCTGAATGCTTGGAGGACACCGTACGGAGCTTCTATTTTCCAGGTAATCATTTTCTCACAGTTTTATATGAGAGCTCCTACTAGAAGGCAATAATAATCATTGCTTGGTTGTGTACTTGTAAAATAAAACGACTGTTTTATGAATTTCCTTGAAAATATAAGTGTTTTAGACTTGAGAATGTTGTAAATAAGCAGATTTTCCTTCACTTATTTATAAAATTAAACACATACAATATATATATACCTATTAACTACATAAAGTGAAAAGTTGATTTTATCAGTGTTATTTTATTCCATCATTAACAATATGAAATAGCTACAGCTACTTTGACCAACTGAACTGAAGAGGTACCTTATAACTGAAGCATTCAAATGAAAAATATACTACATTTGAATTTGCTCCTCCGACCTCTGTACCTAACCTATACTAATTTTCATTTGTTTTTTCAGTCAAAGGAATCGTCATCCGTTTTAAGCTGTGACATATCAGCAGATGACAAATACATAGTGACCGGTTCAGGTGATAAGAAAGCCACAGTGTATGAAGTGATTTACTGACCACGTTCCAAGTCTAAGAAATGATCCCAGCAGAACCACAGCATTTCAGCCAGCAGCTAGCAACAAGCGCATCCTCACCTCAGCACACTTCTGTTTAACTGATTTTATTCATATACCGTATTTATTAAATAATATTGTATTCCGGATTGCTGTACAAGTTGTCTTAAGTTAGGTTAGGTTGTTTTATTCGTAAAAACAGTCATCTTTTGCTAATCTGTGCTAATAATCATCATGGGATTCATCAAAATCCGTAGTTTTTAGAATTTTGTAGAACGGTAATGTAATTCTAATAATTTAAGCTTACTGTGGCATTTGTTACTTTAGTCCTAAACATTTAAATCATTAGAAACATCAATTTATAAAAAGTAACAAATACCAAGAAATAAAGATTGTAATAATATAATTCAAAATATAATTGCATGCAAGCTCATTTAGTGCAAATAAAACTTTATTTCAGTTTTTTCAGGAAATTACTTCTCACAAAGTAAATTTGCTCTAGAATACCAAGGTGTTGCATGGGGAACGACCAAGTCATTAAAAACATAATAGTATAAAGCGCAATCCAATCGAACCTGCAAACCTTTGCTATTGTTTTTTTTTTTTTTTTAGTTACAATGGTTCAGATTATATCTGTACATGGATTAGCAAGATTTGACAAAAATTAAACAAATACAAACACAAATTTATTGTTTAACCTATAAATTCTAACTGGCCTTTCTTCTCCCCCTTTCTTATATACATTAATTATATACATTACAGTGTTATGGTAGTTTTAATTTTTATTACTTACTGGATTTATACAAAAAGTTGTTGCAATATTTTGATTTGTTCTGATAAATAAATTAGGTAGTATAAAATACAGGGTTTAGGAAAATTATTAGAATTTAATGTAAAAATTAATATAGGCTAAAATTACTGCAATGTTTTACTTTTATAATTTTCAACAGTTTTAAATATTTTATTTTTTATCAAACCAAATATGTTGATACTTTTACTGTACAGTATGGATTTGTATATTTTCCAACAGAATAAGCAGACAATGAAAAAATTAATTTGCTAATTAATTAATTTAGTAATTATCAAAAAATTAATGTTGCACGAATGGATAGTGCAATGTTTATGTGATGGCACTCTTAGTCTGCATGCATCAGTCAGTTGACAGATATAATTTTTTAAAAACAACATTGGTTATGCCTCCAGTGTATAGTTTGGACAAAAAATATTATTTTTACTCCTTTAAATAAAATCTACTTATGTGTTGCCTAAAATAGTGGAAGCAACAATTTTTAACCCTACAACTGTCAATGTTAATGTTTTGCAATGCCAAGTCATTTCGGTGCGTGTGCAAGCATATTTTCAAAAATTCGCCAAATATAGTAATTGTATACCAATTGAAAAGTGTTCTGGACCTTTTTTGTAGAGAAAGGTTCAAAAAATCCATATATGTAATTAAAAAATTTATTGATGTAAAATTGTAAAAGTTATTAGCTCAAGAAGCAAAGAATGTTCAGTAACGAAAGGAAAAAGTTCAACTTTAGGCCTACATAACAAGTAGTAAACATTTTTTGTAATTTTCTCGTAAACGTAAAAAGTTTTGTAATTTAGTTCTAAATAGAACTGTATAAAAACATTGATCAATTTCAAATTTCTTATTTTGAAAAAAACTGTTTTTATGTTCCAAATACACGATTGCTAACAAAACCACCTAGTTTGAAACGTAATTTACTAATATATGCTTTGCCCAAAAACGAAATATTATTATAACAAAGTGTAGAGAATAAATCAAAGAATTGAACTGTATACTTGTATATTGCCTTATCATAAAAGTGTTTCACTTAGAATCAATTGAATTACAAAAGTGAGATGAAACAAATGAAACCTCGTGCGGGCAAAGGAAATTCAAAATATGACCGTTGAAGACAATGGAAACAGCCTTGCTTTGCAAACTCAAGTGGTAGTATGAATTCTGTGCAAATATGAACTTTCAACTGCTGTTTGAATAACATATAACCTGTAAAATATAGTTTGCTCTACACCAAACGAAAGATTGAACCTTGGTCTATAAATAAGTCTATTGAAATAATTCGAATATAAGAAATATCTCGAACGCAAAATGTACTGTTTTATTGGTTGAAATCTGATCAATTGCAAAGGACTACAAAACACCCCACAACTTAAGAACTATTTGTCCGATTTTTGATTGGATGGCAGTTTCAGATAGGTAAAAGTGTGATGAATCTTTCAGTATACAGATATATAACTCAGAAAAAATAACGGGCGGCCTGTAGGGAGAGACATAGAAATGGGAATTAAAGGTAGTTTCGGCGCATTAAAATTCGTGCGACATTGGCTTTTAGAAAACTCAAAAACTGCAACGATGATTACGTAGGCTATGTAAATATACGTTTTAGAAAAAACTTGTAAATGCAAAAATTAAAGTTTAGATGATTTCCTTTTCAACTGTTTTTGATTTATTGCGATTGGATGATTTTTAGTTTGTGAAATATTCAAGTCAAGTTGAGTTGTCACAGACTACACAATTCACTATGGCAGGGCGTTGAGACCACTCATATTGAGTGGTCTGACAGTTAGAGGGATAAAGTGTGTTATTATATTTTTAATAATTTCACCCCTCATGATCATCTGAAAATGCCATCACATTCAAAACTACTATTATTCCTAGAACCGGCAGACGGTACATAATGTACAGTCACTCCAATGCATTTGTAATGAGTGATTGTATTGAATATTTGACCCACTAAAAATCTTTCAATCTCAAAAAGACAAACACCATTGGAAAGGTAATGTTTTAAACTTTAATTTTTGTATTTACAAATTCTTTCTAAAACATATATTTACATAAAATATGTAATCGTCGTTTTAAAATTGTAGATTTCTGTAAACCTGATTCCACGCATGGATTCGAATACAATTGTACTGTTATTTCCCACTTATTCAACGTCCCAGACCATCTACAGGAATATTTTGATCAAAAATATAAAGGTACCATGAGATTCGTCAAGATTTAATCTATCTAAAGATGCCTTGCAATCAGATGTCATTACTATACAATTTGAATGACGAAGCTTTCTGTCTTGCGATTGGACAGTTTTGAAACCAATGAAACAGCACATTTGTCAACTGAGATAACGCCCACAATCCCATATTTTTTTACAGATTGCTTTATACAATTCTGTAGAGAAAACTTGCAGCTTTCATTCGATGTGAACTAAACTGGAAATAACCTGTTATATGTTTAGTCAAAGAGCGGTGGAAAGTACAAGGTTTTCGTGAATTACAGCGGCGGAATGGGACTGTCTGGCCCATTTGATTCTCATGGTAAATCCCAACGGACGGTTTGTTTCCTTTACATGCGATAAGTTTTATTCGATTGACCTCATTTTGTTATTCAACTAAAGATATTTCAAACACTTTAGCGAACTAAGAAAAGACAAGTATATCGTTCTTTTCTTTGATTTATTCTCTACACTTTGTTATAATAATATTTCATTTTTGGTCAAATAAAATATTCCTAAACTACGTTTTAAGCCAGGCCTAGTTTTGTTAGCACACTTGTAGTTGGAACATAAAAACTGGTGTAATCAAAATAAGAAATTTGAAATTGATAAATGTTTTTATACAGTCTATTTAGAACTAAATTACAAAACTTTTTTACATTTATGGAAAAAATTACAAAAAATGTTTACTACTTTTGGATTGGGGTTCATTTACTATTTTTGGCGAATTCTTGAAAAAATTCTTGCACACGCCAAAAAATCAATTTTTGTTAAAGCCGCCGGTTCTAGGGTTAAAGCTGCTTGATGATTTTTGCATGCTGTAAAATTCTCCTTATTCTTATTTTTTTTATTCTTCTTAAGTTATTTTTTAATTAACCTATTTGAAGCAATCTGTTAATTGTAGAATACAGTATGAACATTTTTACTATATGTTATCTAGCCTAAAAACAACCGACAAAACATTTTATTTCTTTAATTATAATACTTTTAATTTGTAATGAATGAGTAATCAAATATCAGAAATGCTGAATATTTTATTGTTTATCTTAGTATAAATTATTTTTGTAAACAACTCATTAATGTTTACCTTAACATAACCTAACTTATTACAAGTTTTGATATAACTGAAAAGCTGTGGTTTTGAGTTTAAGAATCTCTTATTTATAAAATAATCTGTATAAAATGAAATTAAGTTCTTTTATTCAACGATGAAGAACTTAGAATGAAATGAAATATAGGTGCTTTTAGGTTAACCTTTATGTTTTTACATTGATTTCGATCTCTCGTTACTCGAAGAGAAAAAGTACATCGTACGAAAGTGTGGTGCGTCTTACGGATAATTGAACATAAAGTGAATTTTTTTTGTATTTATGTCGTGAGTGTAGAGAAAGTTGTGAACAACCTTTCGAGTGTCACATTATGTGTACAGGTGTAGTAAACGTTGGAAAAAACAAAACTGACATCGGGGGAAAAGTGTTTTTGAAATGTTTGTCTCTGTTCGATTCAAACACTAATAATATGAAAATACCTAGTTTTAGAAATTTTTGTTAGGTTTGTACCTTGTGCTGGAAATCTTTTTGTTGTATATTTCTTTATCAAACAGTTTAGGTACTGAAAAGGATTTTATGTCGAAAAAGTTATAATTTTATAACAGGTTTGTTTACTATGCATATTGTATATGTGTACAATAAGTTTAAATATCCTAATTGAATTTGTGTTTTTATTCTTGCTCAGATAGTCAGGTGTTGTGTAAACAGAAATGCTGAGATTTGTAAATTGTTTCTTTAAGAAATGTTCCAAATGTATAAAGGATATAAAAAATATTAATTAATTTATATTTTGAAGTAAAGTTTTCTACAATTTTTTTACAGTTAAATAATTTTTCAGTAATAATTCAGAATTTGAATTATTTGAATTTAAAACCAAATATTGAGTGTACATCGGCTAGAAGAGGTTAGGTTGATTTTATTTTCACTTTGTACTGTTTTTATGATAACTATTTTTCTAGTTTAGGTCTCAAGTAGACTTCAATATACTCTTATTATAAAAGTTATTGTAATTTTAGATAGATTATGTTGCTAATTATTTTACACAAAAATGTAGGTCTATAATTAATGTTGGACCATAAGTAAGAGTTTGCATTATAATGTGCTCCTGTGCAGACAAAATTTTTAAAGAATTATTTAAACCGCTAAGGTTTTTCGCCTTATAAAAAAAAAAGAAGGAATTAACTGAGTGCGAAAAATTTTAATATATATTATTACCATGATGAGTTTTAATTTAACTCTTTTTAAATAACGAATGACTTTCTTTAAACCTGATGTATAAATAACCAAGCACTTGAATCTCAACTATTCTAATTTATTTAAAAGTTAAACAACCTTAATAAAGTGTGCATAGTAAACAAACCTACAAATTGTTTTATCTATTAAATGTTGAACCACAAAGTTTTTGTTGAAGTATATATGAATGCCAAGGGATAACAAGTTTTATTTTACAGAACACAATATATTTTTCTGTAAAACCGCAATAGCCTACATCAATATCAGGGATAAGTTTTGTCACTTGTATATATTGTATTGAGATAATATCTGCTAATATTTTATGAAAGACTCTCACATATTGAACCGAATTACAAAAACCATTTAGCTATGGTCAGACCCTGTTGATTTGTAAACATTACCCTCTGTTGAAAAATGCGTAGTAAAGACAAGTCTCTGAAAATGAGTTGCTTTTATTTATACCTATTTTTAATGTTATTTCAGTTAAAGCGAATTTACACCAGACTTGTGAGTTACTACAAAGTTGATTGAAAAGGAAATCAATCAAATCATTGCGTTGTGAAAACCCGAGATACCTACATGACATGTACGTAGTATATAATTTAACCAATGTTAATTATGATTGGCTAATTAACCATCCTCTCGAGGCTGTTGGTAATGACCGACTGAAATGTAGATTTCCCGTATTATTTATAGGCACTTTCGTAGAGCCTAGATGATCGACTTTGTGTGAAACTTCCGTCAGTAAATTAATAAGATTATTTATTGCGTACATTCATCTTAGCATATTAAAATGGGACGGAATGAAATAATTGTTATTAAATAGTTTTTAAATTTTAATTAGGGGTCTGTGGGTCCTGATTTTTTGGATCGGGTGTAGTAGAGATATTTTTCTCGGTGTCTGGTCTTGTAGTAAACGAAAACTCGAAGCAAGTGATAAGATTATATTTAGGAGATCAACTTTTTCCTTAGAATTCAGAAATATTATATTGTTAACTTACTTAGTAAGATATGATTTTACTAAAAACTTAAATCAGCCTAACCAAACTAAATTATTAATTATTAGGCTAATTGAAATATTTTTTCTATTCCTAACAATACCGATTGCTGATTTGGGTTTATTTTCTGTTCGATTTGTATTGTTATTTCTCTCATGATCGTTATCTGTTACAAAACTCGTAGGCCTAGCAATACTAGATCCGGCTGAACAGATATTTCTAGTGATAAAATGGTCTATTTTTTAGGAAATCTAATTTACACAATACACACACAACGAAAAATATAACTACAGTTAAGTCCCGTGTAATTCGAGCCACAAAAAGCGTCTTCAATATACAAAACATACCATAGAAACAAACTTTTCCCTCCACTGCCGTATTCCCCGCCCCTCTCTTACAAGGCCACTCATCACCAATCCGGGCATGTCTAAAAATAAATCTGTCCCACTACTGTATTGTATGTGATATTTGTTTAATCACTGAACAACAACCTGAAGCTCCTGCAGACGATACCGTTTACTCTGTCGTTGGTGTGACATCGCTGCTCGTAAACGTTGCACTGTAGTTAACCCTACATTGGTTGCGTCACGGTCTAATCGACCGGGGTTTTCGTATTGTACTTATAAAAACTGAGTGGAGCTTTTAAGATCTTCCACCCCTCCCATACCTTCACACAAACTCTTTCACTACTCAGTTATGACACCAGCACTCTTCCCGGATGCTTTAGTTGGCAGCTCTACTGCAATCGTTCTACCAACTGGTCCTTTCCACCGTGCACTACCCTTCACGTTTGTAATATTTGTGTTTATGTTGTTCAGAACAATATTCTTTATTACTGCCAAGATGAATATAAATGAATAAAAAAGCCTTTTAAATCTTAGAGGTTATAATATGAATATAAATACAACCTTTTATTATTAATATATATATACAGGCCTATATATACATATATTCATTTATACAAATTTAAAAAAGAGATACCCATTCCTTTAACTTCGGAAACATTCGTACGTCTTTGTATTCTAGTAAGAACAATATTTTTATAATCCTTATAAAACAACATAAAACCTGCCCGAAACCCAAAAATTCGGGTACTAACAGGACGCAGACCCCTAATTTTAATGTCAAACAATCAAGTGATTTGAAAGAAATAGGTATATATATATCCTTATCAGATATTTTTTTGTAGTGTAGGCCTATATAAAAATGACATTTCAAATTGAGTTGAGTGATGTAAATAACCGACTATAAGCAAATACCAGTACTAGTAATTTATTAGCGAATTTCCATAGGAAAATGAGCTATTGCTGTGGCTTTTATGGAAAGACCCAAGGTCGGGAGTAGCAAATGAGCACCAATCATGGTTCCCAGAACACGTTTGGGGTGTCATTAAAAATCATATATATATGTATTCGCACTCTAGTGGCCGCATTTTAAGTCCGATTTGGTTCAAATTTGGTACACATGTTGGTTGTGTACATCACTCGGACGAGTTCGTTAGCCAAAAAAATCCAATAATCGGAAATACGTTTTTTGACCAGAAGTAACTATTTTTTTAGTATTTTCCTACGAGAATGAATTTGTTTTTAACCCGTTAATGCCGGGAATTTTTCATGTTAAAATTTTTTATTTTTTTTCAGATATTAATTTTGCTACATATTTTTTATAACACAGAAAAATAGTTAAAAACATTTTATGTTCTTATTTTTTTTTTTTATTTTCGTGTTTTTGTAGCGGTACCATACGGTATCACTCGGCCAAACCATGTATTTTGTGATATCAAAACGATCATTTTAAAGGTAGCCTACACCAATAACAATACAAAGCAATACATATTTTATTTACATAGTATCTTGGTTTATTTTGTTGTGTGTTATGGTAGAAAATAGGTGATACATAATCCTACATTACATTTTGTGCACATTGTCCGAAATCTTGACTCACAATCGTCCCCAGCGCAACGTCGTCTTGATCCTTGCTCAGTAGGAACAATAAAATGACCAAGTTGATCATAACAAAGGTCAGTTACAGGTAAATTTTCATTCATTGGACTGGGTCTTGATTGTGATACTCCGTAGCGTTTTAGATAAGTCTTAACAATATTCCGCCGGAATTCCAACTGTGTACATTTTTTGTTTGACATTTTATATAATATCCAGGCATTCTGAACTGCTGCATCAATTAGCCAGGTAAAAATTGGCCACCACCACTTTTTACCTCTAATGCCTATGCGATGTCGATTCACATTCTCATCACCTAGGTCAGTACCGCCCATATATTTGTTGTATGTTCCTACTAAATTTGGTCTTGTAACATACAATATTTTTTTATCTTTTTTTTAAAACCTTCTCACATTAGAAATCGGATTGACACCAAATGATGTTGAGGCTACTGTTATGACAGAATTATCCGTCCACCGGATATATTGTATGCCGTTACTTTTGTCTAGCGTGGTTTCATAAAAACCGTGATCTTTCGAAAATGATTTTTTTTTAGTTAGAGGAATGTTTTTTGGTAGTCTATTGTCTCTTATCGTACCACTACCATTATAACCATTCTCTTTTAAAAATAGAAGCAAATTTTTCAATATAGCACTTGCAATCTTAAAAATCCTACTTAGAGATGTCCATTTTTTTTTTAAATCCGGGGATGAGCCTTCAGGGCCCATCTTCACTGAGATTTATTCCACACAAAATAACCCTAGCTAAAATTGTTGATAAATCTGATGGCACTAGCTAATTATAAAAAAATGTATACCTAATGTAAATAAATTAATATTTTAAAAGTTTCAAAAATTTTGGATTTCAAACATGTAGGTTACTCTTTATGAAGAGTGTTAGAAATGGGTCGGTAGCAATAAACCACCATCAGTAAAGTGAAACTACTGTATCTGCAAATATTGACATGTAATATATCACTCAGCCTCTTCCTAAAGTATACGAAGTATACCCCTCAATATTTCAATAAATATCAAACAAATCCTATAATAATTTAAAGATTACTGCATTTCCGTTATAATTTTTGACGTTTTTGACGTATATTTAAGTTCATATTCAGCGAAGAATTTATTTTATTCCGCTAGATTTTTGACATTTTACACATACTAAAGCCTAATTTTATCAAAGAATTTATTTGAAAATTATATAATAAACTGCATGCAATTATATATAGCATATGTTTAGCGAGTTTGGTTAATATTGATCTACTTGGTTCAGTAAAAGTGTTTAAAGAAGGTATATAATTCCTTTGACGCATAGTCAAGGCTAATTTTCTCCGAGAGGCATTCCACGAATTTCTTTAAATTATACAATACACACAATCAACTAAGTGTTTACCAAGTTTGGTTAACATTGAGCAATTACTTTGTTCAATACAAGTCTTTAA
>JAGFPH010000419.1:232980-245697 GCA_018207615.1 Philaenus spumarius | reverse complement strand
TATACACATGGGCGCCCATATGATATTTTCTAGGGAGGGTCTAGACCAGGGTATGGGGCTAACATGTTCACTGCTAAGGAAGCACATGTGAGCTTGACACTGAACACTATGAGAAGCGGCCGATGCACAGTGAATTGCACGCCAACTTATGTACAACTTATGTATTGGGAGTATTTTTAATATACAATGCATTGCGTGCTTTGCACGCCAATCCCCGATATTGGGAGTATTTTCAATACACAATGAATTGCGAGCTTCGCACGCCATCTTATGTATTGGGAGTATTTTTAATATACAATGCATTGCGTGCTTTGCACTCCAACCCCCGTATTGGGAGTATTTTCAATACTCAATGCATTTGCGTGCTTCACACGTCAATTTTCACCCTTTATGCTATGGACGCACATATCTGCTTTAAAATATTAGTGATTATTACGTAGAAAGGTTCAAAACTAAAAACTAAAGGAATTTCTACTCATTAGACTATAAATATAAAACATAAAAGGTTAGTTACATATTTTCCTTTTCCTGGGAGCTATTTGGCGCCCATGCATGTACATATTACAACAGAGAACAATTACTTGACTATAAAAAAAGGGAAAGGGGGTAGTGGGAGCCCTATGGTCAAAGGTTTAATCAAGGGTAAGATGAATTTTACCTGGACATTTAGTGCCAGGTTGGAGTCTTTACAAAATAATCTCTTAATTTCCAATAAATTTAATTTCCTACTTTTTTCATTGACATAGAGAATCTTAAAGTTAACATTATTGAAAATATCTGTCACTAAATGAGGTTTTAACAGTCCAAGAGCTGACTCTTAAGTGCTAGGTATTTTTAAGGCGGCGTGCATGTATATTTTTAAAAATATATACACAATTCTTACTAAAAGTAAAATCAGAAAAGGATGAATTTTGTATGAAATCTTAAAATAATTGTCCTAAACATTTAATCGTAGATTTTCACAGCTGATTGTTTTGCATATTATAAAAATTTTAAATTTATTTTTCAGAGATCCACCCATTAAAAATAATTTCAAAATGTCACTGTATTAATTCCAAGATATACAAAAGTTGAACAATTTAATTTCGGACAAAAAATGTAAAACTGTAATACTCTACTCTTCCAAACAAATTATTGTGGTTCTTTACAAAAAGCAAAACAACGTCTAGCGTCTAGCACAGTTACAGATGTGTGCACTAAAACAGCTGACTTTACAATGCTGCCATGATTACATTTTTAAAGTATCAATTTTAAACTTTATACTATACTGTAGTAATCGATTTCTGACAAAACCTTATAAGAAACTATCAGATGGAATGAAAAATGCTGACTTGTTTTAAAAAAACCTCTGTAGAAAAGTTGCACTGCAGACTGATTTATAATGATCACAATTATTGCAACTTAAGCGCTTGGAGAGTTAAATGATTGGAAAAACTAGGGTCATTATGACTCAACCGACCAATTCTTTCTTATTCACTTAATACTACGGCCTGTTGTCCTCCATAAGCTGCATTACAAATGTTAGTCAGTTTATAAACATCACTTTTTTGCATGTTATCTATTATATTCTTACAATTTACTAACATTTTCTATGAATTGTTCTTACAATAAAAAGCTGGTTAACAGTGATTTTTATTTCCTAATTTATTCCCAACTCTAATTTATTTATTTTAGGCAGCTAACCTTACCTATATAGTTGATTCTACGTCATTTTGGTGCGGTTTTATTTGAACCATATGTTGGGAACATAAGTAATTTAGCATTATTTTGTAATTTAGTTTTCAAATTTTTCTATTAGGTTAACATCATTTCCATTATTTATAACAATTATTTATATTATAAAAGTGAATTGCTTACAAAGGTCGTTATTAGACTTAGGAGTCTATGCAACATACTACGGAAGGCGGCCAATTTGTGACTAAAAGGATGTTGTGATGTAGAATGTATAATCTTGTCAGTAATCGTAGGTTTCCTAACTACTGTATGGTTACAATTTTCATAGTAAGGTTCAGAAAATTGATTTGGTTTTGTAAACATATGTCCAAAGTGAATTGTTTTGCCTTATTAATAGAATTTAAATAATTGAAACTGGCGGTCAGACCCTTCAACACACATTAATATCATCCATATACTAATACTAAATTTAGACTTACTTTTAGAAAATACATGAAAAACGTTTTGGTTTTCACCGTGTCGTTTTGGTTTGACACGGGTAAAAGATCGCATACCAAATATTTATCCAAAATTTGCGTTCAGTATATTTCCTACATAAAGATATTAAGTATTTTGAAAAAAAACCAAAATGGTGGATAACTGGAAACAAAGCATTTCCGAATCTATGAACTTTTTTCTTTATTTTCACTGGTGGAACACGTCCTGAAAGTTTCTCTGAGTCACTCTGTATATAAAACCAACATCTGATACTATTGCTACTCAGTATTGACTTTGTTGTGTAATTTTAGCGGACCAACAGATTCCTTGGTTAGGTGCTGGCGTCGGTATTATTCTAGGAGTTTTCATCGTTATAGCTGATCATGTATTTACTTCACACCCAACAGTTTCAGTAAGTATACTGTAAGGTCTTCCATTGTTGTAGATTAACTATAGACCTACTGTTAATCTTGGCATATACTAGCGACAATGTCGTAGCATAGCGTTAATCAGTAAACTGTTTCAAGTTGGTAATACCGGGGGGAGGGTTAGGGCTTTGTAGTATTTATTACATTTACCTTACAATTATTAAAATACATCAAATGAAAGAGCAACTCAAACAGTTTTGTTGGTACACCTGTGCGCAAGCACTGTTTCCTCTGTCTTCTGTTAGAAAGCGCTAGCAAAGATGGCAACTTGTTGTACAGTTTGCAAGGACTGAATCTGTAATGACAGTGCAACTCCTATTATGTAATCCTCCAGGTGATAATAACATCCGCAGTTGGTAACATCCGTTTGAAAACATGTGCAAGCATATTTTCAAAAATTTGCCAAATATAGTAATAAAATTATAAACCAATCCAAAATTGTTCCGTAGCTTTTTTGTAGAGGAAGGTTCAAATAATTCATATATGCCAGTAAAAAATTGATGGATGTAAAATTTACAAACTTATTAGCTCAAGAAACAAAAAATGTTCAGTAACGAAAAGAAAAAGTTCAACTTTAGGCCTACATAAAAAGTAGTAAACATTTTTTGTAATTTTTTTTTCAAAGTGTAAAAAAGTTTTGTAATTTAGTTCTAAATAGAACTGTATAAAAATATATATCAATTTCAAATTTCTTATTTTGAAAACACCAGTTTTTATGTTCCTACTACAAGACTGCTAACAAAACTAGGCCTAGTTTGAATAGTAATTTAGGAATACAGTAAGACCTCGATAATACGCCACAATCGGGGATCCGGTGATGCCGGATTATCGAGGACTTCCTTTAAAATGGTTTAAACAGGGAATAAACTATAAATAAATGCACATCTACTATACATATATATTATTATTATTGGGTTGTTAAAGAATTGTTACAACACACAAACAAAAACATTACAATACATAAAATAAAAACTGAACGTGGACACGTAAATTACACGTTGCAACTACGTAACAATAACTGCGTAGAGAGATTGCCGCTAATTGATGGGCCTCAGGTTGGGATGGCTCCATTCCCCTTTGTTGTTGGCTTCCGTTAGTCAGTACGTGGTGGGGGTTTGCTATTTTTACTCCAGGCGGTCACACAATTTTTGAACCCCTTTCACTTCCAAACCGTGCAAAGCGGTTTTAAATCGAACAACTATTTACAAGAAATTCAGCGTATCTTTTTCCAAAGACTTCAATTTGTTCAAATAATCTGCATTAAGTGGAAGAATACGTTCAACAAAATACTGTCAGCAATGAAAGTGTTGGTCCCTTTAACCGGTAATGTTTTTAAAGGACAACAAGAGCACATTCTTTTGAATCGGTTCGATTTTTAGGAGAAATGTTGATTGAAATGTTTGTTTTGGACAAGTGTATTGAGCAGTAGATTTTTACACACTGTTTTTGACGGAAGTGGAGCCAACAGACAGTGTAGATTGGGCCTAAATCAATCAATAATTACAAAAACCGCCATTTTTTAATGAGTGCCAATTTTCAAGATGATGTAAGCTGAGCTAACGGGTCTGCCGGATTACTGAGTGCCGGATTATGGAGGTCTTACTCTATATGTTTTGCCCAAAAATGAAATATTATTATAACAAAGTGTAGAGAATAAATCAAACTGCTCGCACACGAATCCTATACGAGGCACCGTGTCAAAAGCCGTTGCAACTACCACTTTGAGAGCGTGAAAAAGTCAAGATTTGAATTTCCCACTTGTCAGTATTTCTCAGCACTGTACGAACAAAACCGTTAGAGTAAATAAGGTTTGCTTTACACCAAATGAAAGATTGAACTTTGGTCTAAAAATAGATATAAACTTAGCTATACAAATATTTCGATTTGTAAGAGAAATCTCAAATGCAAAATGTGCTGTTTTATTGGTTGAAAATTGTCCAATTGCAAGGGTTTACAGAAATCTTTATATTTTCAAAACTATAAGAGTGACATCTGATTAGAAGGCAGTTTAAAAAAATTCAAATCTTGATGAATCCAAAGGTATCTTTGTCCTCAATATTTCTGTCAAGCTTTAGAGAAGTGTCAAAGTTGAATAATTTCTTTGTGTTTTCACGCGTGGCAATAGTTTTACAGAAAACTGTAATTTTAAATCGATGATTACATACGTAAATACAAGTTTTAGAAAAAAATTGTAAATACAAAAATTAAAGTTTAAATCATTTCTTTCCTGTGGTTTTTGTTTTATTGCGATTAGATGATTTTTAGTGGGTGAAATATTCAATACAAAGTAGAGTTGTCAATTGAGTAGTGTGAGACCTAGATCAAGCACTATGATTGCTCAATTGACGGCTAGGGTTAAGAACGAGTAATAGAGCCTTAGAGGCTGACGCGCATAAGGTTTTTACCGCCCGCAGAAGAAGAAGAAGAGAGCCTTTCACGCGGAGCCCCAAGAAATTAGTTTGGAAGACTGAATTAGCAATTCCATTTACATCTGTGGGGAGAGTTTTAAGGAGACGGTTACAATAACGTCCTTATCGTTTGCAAGCTCTAAAGCCTAGTTTACCTGCCAATTTTACAAATTATATGTTGCTCCAAGACTATGAAGATTTTCTGGATCGTGTTGTGATGAAGATGGTACAGTTGAATGTATTTTGTGCCATAACCAGGCAGAAAGTTTATGGGCCTTTCTTTTTTGCTGAAGCAACTGTAACTGGTGTGGTGTTTCTTATCTTGCACTAAAACTATGTCTCTTTCCTCGATTGGAAAAAGCTAAACCACAGAACAAGGGTGTGCTGCTTCACTGGTATAACTTCAGTATGCGATTGGTTAAAGACGTTGTAGCCGACCGCTGGATTGGGCGCAAGGGGCCAGATGATAGATCTTGTTTCATCCAATCTGATGCCATGGAATTTTTAATTTTGGGGTTCATAAAGGATCATGTGAGCCTCCGCTACCAGCTGACCTCAAATTACTCCAAACACACTGAACAAGGTTTGGGACGAACTAGGTGTGTGTTGTGTGATGAATGGTGCTCACATTGAACTGTAGGTAAAACTGTTTGAGTTGCTCTTTCAATTGATGTATTATTTATTTATAATTGTATGTTAAATGCAATAAATACTACAATGCCTTGATCACCTGGTATTGTGCAATTTTAAATTTAATTTATAACATCATAATTCAATTTGAAATAATGACTTGTCTTATATGGTATGTAGTATCTACAAGATTAATAAAATTATTGAAATTAAAATTTAATTTAATTGTTAAAGTAATGTGATGAATCTATTAGCTTAAATTATTATACTATATATTAAAACACAAAATTAAAAATCTTCCGGAAGAACGTGTGAGACTTCCACTCGATCGATTTACACATGGGTAGTGTCAAATGAAAGGGAATAACCCCTACATTTGCACACTTTACCTTAGATTTTGGTATCTGGTCAGTAACCATTTGAAAAACAAAATTTCAACTTTGCACTTCTTTGAAGAGTTCACTTGAGGTTTCCACTGAACCGTTTTACACACAGTTTGTTTTAAATGAAAGATCAACCATTCTATATTTGCACAATTTACTTACAGTTTTTAAATAATTTAATTTAGAATGTAATAAATGATCTTTTTAAAACGTATTTTATCATCATTTTAAGTTTCCCTAACCAGCTGATTATTAAAACACGTGATCGTGCATCTAAGAGCAGACAATTGTAGCAAAAGGAATCAGCTGGTTTAGAGAAAATCATTAGTGGCCAGTATCTTTCAACGACGCATCGCATATATTTCATTTACCAAAAAACTAAATGTGGACAAAAACATAAATTATATGTGTATGTTGCCGTTAAGGCAGGTAAAATAACATAATTTTAGGTTAGGCCTAGACTGATGATGTACCAACACATATTATAGCTTGCATATATTTACATTCATTACCATAGTAACCAATTGAATAAAATGACAGAGAAAACAGTTGATTCGGATGTCCAGCTTAATACAAAATAATATTTTATGTTTGGCCTAGACTGAACCAACACATGTTTCAACACACACAAACCAATAAAAACTTGCGTTATGGAATTTTAAAATAAGAAAAAACGAGATTACATCCTTATTAACAATACATAAGACATTTTATAATTTAATAGTAGGCCTATTTATTGATAATATACGGTAATGTATAGAGAGTATAATTATCATTATAGTTAAATAATTATAACTGTTTTTATAAAATATACGAAATAATTTGATTTGAACATTTAACATTATTTACCATCTTAGTTTTGAGGTTATTATTAATCCTACACCTTTATCACATGTATTATTTCCCAAGGCCATTTTTTTGTCGGTACGCCATAACTTCCTTAATACATCATCAAATTACATGAATGATGTCTCATTTTAAAGCTTTCCTTAACCGCTACACCGGAAAAATGTACAAAATACAATTATACGAAAAAAAAGAAAGAAATAAAAAATCCGAAAGTAACAGTGATGTAAGATCAAGTAAGTTGTAGTGATATTTCCCTGGCGTTGGCAACACTGATGATAGCAATACCCAGCTGAAGAGCTGCCGTTACGACACTACAGTGCTATTTTTAATTAATTGTATATTTAGTATCGTATAGTATACGCACTATACGATACTAAATATACGGTGTGTACTTTAATTAAGTGGGATTTAAGTAAGTTAGAATGCGAATGCTTCGCACGGGTCAGCTAGTTTTAAATAAAACATAAAATATGTTTTTAGAAAGTTTCATCTGGGGTTGGCTTGCGGAGCACGCAGGGGTCTCCCCTAGTTTCTATTTAAACTATCAATATCTGAAACCGTTTTGCAGCTATCCACATTTATTTTATATGCGCTCAAACGTCACATTTAATTTATGTAATCTCACGATTTATTTTAACATTGTTTATGTCCTCCCATTAATTTAACTACATTCAAAATATTACGTTATCAAAGTCAAAAATATTTATTATAACACTTTCTTTTTATTTATATAAATACGATAAATTAGCCACACAGTGGCAATGAGCACAATGCAGAGATAGTGGAAAATACTCTGGTAAAGAACTAATTATGGGACCAACTAAGTTCCTGATTGTAATTTCTCGAGCATCTCTTTTATGCCGTCAACACTTTATCTTTGTGGTACATTAGGTTCGTTACAATAAGCAACCTGACTTCATCAGTGTTAAACATGTAATCCCTTTATTTTCCGTAGTTCCTACATTTGCCAGTCTGCCAGATGACCTTTGGTTACTTAGCCAATCATAATTAGTATACATATAACATAATATACATCACATCATTCTCTCCTCATAAATTGATACAAACCATTTTTTAATATAAAACAAAACATATTTATAAATCATTGTAAAATAAAGCTTTACATTAGACAACTGTCTCAATATTAAAATATAAAGGCGAGTAAATATAAAAATCGTTTGGTTAGGTTACATCTGACAGTCTGAACATAACAATAATATAACTTTAAAAGAAGAACATTATTACCTTAATTCTTTAGGTTAACAAAAACACAAACTAAATGAAACCAAAAACAAATTATAAATCTAAAATTTTTTTTCTTAATCTATTTCTTATAGGATACCTTCTAACGACAACAGGTGTTGTATCATCCTGTACATTTGAAGTACCTTGGTCAGTAGTTGTTTCATTAGGAAGAACAATGCTTGACTTAGATGAACCTAAAGTTTTATCATGTTCTGGCAACTTCAACAATTCGTGAGATTTTGTTTCAGGGCTAGACGTCAATGAATCTATAATGGGGATTATCGTGATTTATGCTTTTTTGACCATTAAGTGGCAAAATTTGATCTGCGTGACGTTTCCAAACTGTTTCACTGTTATCTAACCTTATTTCATAAGATAAAGGGCTTAAAGGTTTTATAACATCCCCTTTACACCATTTTTTATCTGAACGATAATCTCGTACTAGCACCTTATCACCTTCTGCAAAAGTTGTTAAACGTTTACCAGGAAAATAATCCTTTTGTTTTTGTAAACTTTGAGATACTTCTAACTTTCTATTAGGTCGCAATAAGTCAAACCTTGTTCTTAATTTTCTCCCGAACATTAATTTTGAGGGAGTTTCACAAGTAGTACAATATTGTGAATTACGGTAATCAAACAGAAACCTATCAATAGCAGTTTCTACATCTATATTATTTTTAATAGCAATTTTAACACATTTTTTTACTGTACGTACAGCATTTTCAGCTGCACCATTTGTAGATGGGTGGAACGGAGCTGTAAAGTTATGTTTTATTCCATTATTAGTCATAAATAAAGAAAATTCTTTTGAAGTCCACTGAGGACCGTTATCTTTTACAAAAACTACAGGTAATCCATGACGGGAAAATAGTTTTCTTAGTTGTGTTATGGTGGCATTTGAAGTAATGTTGTTATACATAGGAATTACTTCTATGAATTTTGAATAAGCATCTATTACTATCAAATACATTTTGTTACCTATTGTTCCAAAAAAATCTGCATGTACACGTTCCCAAGGAACATTAGGAATGTTCCAATGATGCAGTGTGAACTTTGGAGGAATAGGTCTACTTTCATGACAAAACGAACAAGTACTTGCTAGGTTTTCAATGTCTTTATCAATACCAGGCCACCACATGGAAGATCGAGCAAGACTTTTCATTTTTACAACACCTAAGTGATTCCTATGAAGTTCAAAAAGTAAATTTTGTCTTAAAGAAACAGGAATTACAGTTTGGTACCCCCACATTAGACATTCACTTTCAACATTTAGTTCATCTTTCCTAACTTCATAGGGTTTTAAATCATTATTTTCCACTTTATATGGCCAACCATGTAGACATAATCAAGAACATTTAACAAAATTTTATCATTTTTCATTTCACTTCTCAAATTATTACAGCTAATTGGTACACATCCAGATTGAATAAATTTCAAATAATCATAATCACAATTATTGTTATCATCATTAAGCTTAAGAGGTAATCTTGATAAACCATCAGCGTTACCATGATCAGCTGATTTAATATAATTTATGTCATAATCATATGCACTCAAAAAATATGCCCAGCGTTGCAATCTATTGGCCGCAATTTGTGGGATACCTTTTTTTCCAAAGATACTCAACAATGCTTTATGGTCTGTATGAAGAGAAAAATGTCTACCATACAGGTATTGGTTAAATTTTTTTATACCGAAAATTATTGACAATGCTTCTTTATCAGTTTGACTATAGTTACATTCTGCTTTAGACATAGTTCTGGAAGCAAATGCTATGGGTTTTTCTTCTCCGTTTGGATACACATGAGATAAGACACAACCCAGGCCATGAAAGCTTGCATCGCAGGACAATTTAAGTGGCATATTTGGGTTATAGTGAGCTAAAAAACTAGCAGAGGTCATTAACCTCTTAATTTTATTAAATGCTTCATCACATTCTTTTGACCAACACCAGTTAACAGACTGACATAGTAAATTATATAATGGGTGTAGTATAGTTGCTGCATCAGATACAAAAGATCCATAGAAATTTACAAGGCCAATAAACGCTTTTAATTCAGATAAATTATTCGGAATTGGAGCTTCAGAAATAGCTTTGACTTTATTTTGATCTGTATGTAACCCTTTACTATCAATTATATATCCTAAATAACTAATAGAGTTTTTAAAGAGTTCACATTTACTTTTTCTAACAGTTAAGCCACACTCTTTTAATCTTTTTAAAACTTGTCTCAGTTTAAACAAATGATCTTTTACACTTTTCCCAGATATCAATAGTTCATCTTGAAATGCTGCTACGCCATCTAAGCCTAATATCATTTGTTCTACAATTTGTTGAAATATACTTGGTCCTGAGGTAATACCAAAGGGGATTCGAGAATATGAAAATAACCCTTTGCTAGTTGAAATAGTTGTTAATGCTTTAGATGAATCATCAAGCAAAACTTGTTGATATGTATCTTTGAGATCAATTTTACTAAATATTTTACCTTCTGAAATACGAGCAAATAAGTTCTCTGTTCTAGGCAAAGGATATCTGTCTACTTTTAACATTGGATTTAGAGTGACAGAAAAGTCACCACAAATGCGAATACTCGAATCACCTTTGGGAATTGCTACAATTGGTGTTCCCTAATCACTTAATTCTACAGGTTGCAATATACCTGAGTCTACTAATCTAGATATTTCTTTTTCAACTCTATCAACCATAGAAAAAGGAACTACTCGTGGTTTGTGATAAATTGGGTAACTATTTGGCTTTAATTGCAACCTTATTTTACCTTTTGTATAAGTTCCCAATTTATCAGAAAACACCTGACTAAATTCAGTAAATATTTGTTCAGAATATAATTTAAAATTAGAATTTGGTTCATCCAAATTATGCTTATTCATGTTATTTAGACTTAAATGCAAATTAAAACTTTCTAGCCAGTCACGTCCCAACAAAGGTGGACCTCCATTAGTGATTACAAATAATTTTAACATTTTAAAAATTTGGTTACATTTGGCATTCACTTTTATAAAACCTAATGGTTTAATATCACGTCCATTATAAGACTTCAGTGCTAAATTTGTATGTAATATTTTTAAATCTTTAAACTTTTTATAAAATAACTTATCTGAAATTGCAGATATAGGACTTCCTGTATCTAGTTCCATATTCATTGGTTTACCTTCAATTTCAACCTCAAACAAAATAGGTCTAGTTATAGTGCTATTGCTATCATTAAAATTACACTGATTAATTTGAAACATACCTTCATTGACATCATTAACTTGATTATAATGCTGTTCCTCATCTGAACATTCATTGCTTAAACTAACCTCTGTAAGGTTTATATTGTGATGCCTTCCTTTGGCCTGCATTTAAAACTTGATGGCGTACCTTTATGTTTACACACATTAGACAAATGACCCTTCTGATTACATTTAAAACATGTGTATGACAAAAAACAACAATTAGAAGTTACGTGATTACTTCTACCACAACAGTTACAATAAAGTTTGTTATAACTGGTATGCTTGTGAAGGTTAGGTGGCTTTTGTTGACTTGTAATTGTAGAACTAGGTGTAGAGATGGATCCAGTCTTTTTGTGATTCCCAAAATCCTTTGAAGTTTTGTATTTAGAAAAATTCAAGGAGTTATCCCCAGTCCAACGTTGATGTAGAGTTGCGGTGTTCAAATCTGCTGTTTCGAGAGACATTGCTATTTCAACTGCCTTCTTGAATGTTAACTTTTCTGTCTCAGTAAATAGCCTTTTCTTTACACTGTCACTTCGTAGGCCAGAAACAAATTGATCCCTTAATGAGATGTCGCGGTTTTCAAACAAACAGTCCTTAGCTCCCCTTTGTAAGGCAATTACAAAATCCGAAACATTTTAGTTTTCAGCCTGCCTTATTTGTTGAAATTTGTATCGCTCTGCTATTTCGGAAGGTTTTGGATGCAAATGGTTGAGCATAATATCGTTTAATTGCTCAAACGTTTTACTACCTGGTTGACATAAATCATGTAGGATACCAAATGTTTTTCTACCGCACAAAGTTAACAGAACACTTGCTTTTTTCGTAGGATCTACTATGTTGTTTGAATTAAAAAACTGTTCTAATCGTTCCACATATATTGCCCAATTTTCAGAGCCTTCGTCAAATTCTGACATGTGACCAATGGTAACCATATTTGCACTTTAGACCTAGTCAATTTTTAGAATTCACAAACCAACAAAAAATAGACCTAACAAAGTCTTCTTAATAAAGTTATGCACAAAATCTGTTTGATTTAACAACTATTTCGACTAAATTATATACTTTTTACAACTTAGTTCACAGTTCAGAACACGTTCAGACAACTTAAAAAACGTATAATTTCACTCAGACTAGACTTATGCCTACCTTGAGTTCTTAAAACAATTAATTTCTTCTTTGAATTTAATTCGATCCTATCCTCGTCGCCATGTAATGTCTCGAGCATCTCTTTTATGCCGTCAACACTTTATCTTTGTGGTACATTAGCAACCTGACTCCATCAGTGTTAAACATGTAATCCCTTTATTTTCCGTAGTTCCTACATTTGCCGGTCTGCCAGATGACCTTTGGTATTACTTAGCCAATCATAATTAGTATACA
>JAGFPH010000419.1:206438-222980 GCA_018207615.1 Philaenus spumarius | reverse complement strand
GGTGGGCTGGCGGTGTAGCGGGGAGGGATTGTAAAGGCAGTTCCACAAACGTCGAATAAACAAAAATGATTGAATAATTATTCGAACAAATTATTGAAATAAAAACTACTTGAATGAGTCATAGACTACTTGTCTCTTGTTCGAGTATTCGAATAATAATACTGTAGTGTGGTTAAGGTAAATGCCAGACACCAGGCAGGAAGTTTTCCCCGGAAACGCACACATTATACCGCTGTACCGAGCAAACCGTACAGTAAGTCAAACGAAAAAATGTTTCAAATAAAATATTTAATTTGGACCTTTATCTAAAACTTTCTCGCGAACACTTTGTCTCTGACCAACAAATAAAAAACTTTCCAGCGGTGTGAAAATTTCGTGTCATTTTTAAAGTACATTGTTGTAATATTGATTTTTTAAATATGAAATAGGTTTTGTAATTGATTTTCTTTTACATCATACGAATCGTATGGTTCTTATCTGTGTATCCGTGAAAGTTTCATAATTTTACATCGCTGCTAAGTGTATTAAATGACAGTGTTATTGAAGCTCGGTTTTCGCTCTTTCACGCCGCTCGGCTCAGTTTTCGTGAAGAAAACTAGTGTAGACAGAGCGATTTCTAACGTTATCATTCAGGTTAGTACAATCGTGGCCGAGGGCACGGTTAAAAAAATCGTACTGTACACGTTGTTTATTATATTTCTACGGTGCGTAGCGTTTTTTTTTTAATACTAACTGCTAACTGTAGTTGTTTTCGCTCGACTGTTGTTGGTCTTTGTCGAAAACACGAAAGCACATTATAATTATTATTGAGTATCAAAATTGAATTTATTCTAAGCCTTGTACTGTGCCTTTATTCAAGAGTGTCTACGTCTACGGAGTACAATTTAAGATTATTAAATTTGATTACATCAATTCTTTCCGGAGTACTTCTTTTCATTGAGTATAATATATTATATAGCCAAATACATAATTACTTGATATAACAGATTGCATTGATTATCAACTCCTATAAAAGCGAGTGTACGTACGTACGTACGTGAGTAACATATAATATAACACCTGATTTCACTTAAATATAACATAACATAAATTAAATATAAATATAACATTATTGTAATACTTAAACAAACCCAGTGTAGATTCTAGTTTGGGGTTATGTTCACAACTTCAATCGTTATAATTTCTTGTGAAGTTGATTTTTTCAAATATGAGCTATCGAACTAATGTTTGCTATAACATTCGTTATAATATTTGTTTTGAGGTTATAAACTGTATATAAATACAACCTTTTATCATAAATATTGTTGTTCATACAAATTGAAATTTCGTTTGACTTCGGAAACGTTCGTACATCTTCGTATAACATATAAACATAATTCGATTATTAATTTCTTCGCTATAATATCAATAACTTCTAAATCATTTTTGATCTAACAATATGAAATAAAAAGCAATTAAAATATAGTATTTTTATCTTTATTTAAATATATAATAACGTAGACTATGTACATTAAAATGTTTAACAAATAGGTCCACAGTTTTATAACTCTTATTATTGTACACATTTACCGAGTTAAAATCCCTGTCAGCATAGTTAAGTAGGCATAGATAAGTTTCTTTAATGTTGTTTTTAAATAGTTTGTTTTTTAAATGATGTATTTCTGATATGTCTATCAAGTAATCAGCATGTGATTTTATAATAATAGCAAAATACATGATTACTTGATAAAATAACGGATTTTTGTGCTTAGTCACCATGGTCACCATTGAAATTTAAAACATTATGCTATTACGAAATGTATTACATCACCTGTTCAAATATCTAACTGAATCGACTAGTTAGACATTCTCAAGAGAAGACATGAAGTTCTTATCAATAATAATAATGTAGTGATGATTGTTCTTTTATCTAAGTGATAAGGTAATGATAACTTAACTTCGTCATTACTGTAATTAAAAAAAGTGATTTTATTATTTCACAATCAGGATCTGTCATTTTTGTTTGTATAACCTAACTCTGGGACAACTTGGGTAAATTGGATTGTAGGCTAGAAAATATCGATCTACAACAAATTTAATTAGATTATCTTTATTTAGTGAAACTGCCTCTTTGTAAGAACAATACTAGATTAACTTATTTTAATTTGTGAACAGGAATAGGATAAGTTTACCAGTTGTTAAAATTAGTTCCTTAAAGATTACATTAATTTTTGTGTAGTAGGCCTAAACGTGCATGTAGACCTATTTATTATTCAGAGCAGTGTCAACAGGAGCAAATTTGCTTCAAATAAATCTAGTCTAGCTAAACACGAATTTACTAGTGGCCATGTATTTTTTTGCAAAATTACAGTAGTTTAAATAGGTGTAAGTTTACTATTTGACCCTAGGCTAATATTTTTACAGACAACGACGTTGTTTTACATTCTACTCTTAAATATTGAATACAGGTAAACATACTGTGACTAAATAGGTTAGGTTAGAACCTTTTAGGTATTTTTTTTATTATTATTTTATTTCTGTTGCCATAGGTTAGCCTAGGGTTGAATAGTAACTTGCGCCACTTACCTATTTAGGGTACCCCCTAATTATAATAGCAGCCTATACATTTTAGAATGCCAAATTATAGTAGGCTACTTCTTTTTATCAAGGCTGGGTTGCCAACCTGAGCATGAAAATGCTCTAGGCCTAATTAAGTTGTTTCTATTCTAATAGGGGATACGGCATAACCTATATCCTGTTTATTCGGATTTAATAATTTGTAGCATGTGTGTAAGTTGCTACATCTTGTTATTATTGTAACGTATTAACGCAAGCGAAGAAAGTTATCTACTGGTAGTTTTCTCAAAGGGTATTATTTTTGTCAAAGTGTTATTTTTGTGAGGTATTATTTTGTAATGTAACGTGATTACTTGATGCAAGACTTGGAATTAACAATTATCTGTAACGCAGTCCCCTTCACTGCGTTATCGCTTGACGTTACAAAAATAATAGAGTGTCCTACGTAGCGTATTAACGTAATAATAGCCTGCAACGCATTAATAGTATTATTTTTCCTGTTACGTTAAATAACGCCTACCTCTAGTCAATATTGTCTGCACTCGTCGGCTGTACTTAACGTGCAGACAATAGTGATGCGATCGATCTCCGAAGACCAAGTTCATAATAAATATAAAAATATACACTAACTTGTGATAAAAATATGTATTTTATGTTTCATATAAAATTTATGTGACAGAAATATTACTACTTGAATCAAGTCAAAACTTATAGAGTACGGTAACCTACTATCTTCAACATAAAGTAACTTACTTTCTTGAACATATAATCACCTCCCTCAAGCAGGTGAGTTGATCAAAGAAAGATAAAGGAATATAGTTAGGTTTATAGCACTACTTACTTAAGGGTCTGCTCCAGTAAAAATAAAATGGATTTTTATCCCCATAAGCAATGTTAAATTTCAAACCATTTATTTCGTTTACTTTTTATCATAAAATTGTTTGCAAGATCTCATTTTAAACACAGTTATAATACGCATCCGTCTTGCAATTTACATTTTTTCTAAATTTATTTCATTTGTCAAGTAACTGACATTTTGTAAGTACAAAGTTTTAATTTTTTTTCCTAACACTATAAAAAATTAATAATGAAAAATAATTTGCAAGCCAAATCCGAAATTTTATAAAGAATATTCTGTTTTTTTCCAACACTCAATTACAAAAAATAGACTTATAAAATGGTTTGAAATGAGGCAATGTCAAAGCGTTCAGCTGCAAGAAATTGCACTGTTTAGATAGGGATTCAGTGATACCGAAAGTGCGTTTCCGGTCGCTTCCTCGTTTACTGGAGCAGACCCTTTTAAAAGTATTGGTGCCAATCTATATGAGTTTACAAACAGAAAACATACTGTGACTAGTAACTGTAAGTCAGTTTAGGTTCTTGTTTCATTAATTTTAGGGGTCCTAGTGTAGATGAGTGCGACCATTAATTCTAAAAGAATAAAGCAAAAGTTCACTTAAACTATACACTCAACTGACTGCAGCAAATCAAACATTAACAAATATAAAAAATCAACGAACCAATAGTTGAATTAATTTAGCGATCTTTCAGCCATGTGTTAGCTAAACTGATAGATATTGTTTACAGATTAGCATTTTTTTCAGAAAGTTCAACGAACAAAGTAGGCCTACATGTTTACTGTGACTGGAGAGTTTAAGTTTTGTTGTTGGTGTTAAAATATACATAATATTTTTACTTGTTTTACTGAAACATGTGCATAACAAACACAATTAGCCTACATATTGTTCAATTTGACAACATTGTAAATATTCCTGCATTGTTCCTTTGGAATGCAGTTTATGAAATGTTGTTTTACCTATTTGTCATGTTAATTTTTTATCATTTTATTTCATATTTTGTTTACAATTGTTATTATTTATCTGTTTGGTATCAGTAGGCTAACCGTATGTGTCCGTACCGTACGTACAACCTCAAAAAAAAAAATAACACAATTTGTCTAAACTTTTCCAAGGAACAGAAGTCAATCCAAAATGACTTCGGCTCAGTTGCATTGTGTGTTTAAGTAGCCCTACATGCAAAGTTAAATGCTACTCAATTTTTTACAAAGTCTATACGTCTTAATTTTATTGCCTCTCGCTCTCAGGCCTTATTCATTTGTCCCGAATTTAACCAAACAAACAGCGGGAAATCTGATCACGCCATAGCTTTACTTTATTTGCCGGGCAGACTGTGGTCCCTTGGTAACAATTGGCGAGTGAAGGACACGTCAATAGTATTAATTATTGATCTATTCGTTTAAGTTGTTCTCTTTTTGTGTCAATTATTACCTTGGGGGCAGCTTTAGATCCCAGGCCGACAGCTGGGATGCTAAGTGATTAATCAGTTTTTATTCCGAAACCGCAAGGTCGAGGTGCAAATGCAGAAAGTGAGCGGAATGAAGCGTGTGAGCCGGGGCTGGAGGCTATAACACAAACCAATTCTACGAATTTATTGAGCCTTTGTGAGTAAACCAATTTCCCAAATAGTTGGTTGAAACCCTAAACCATATAAATTTAATTTTGGAAATTCGCTCAACTCGTGTCAGCAGTTCAGCAGCATGATGAAATTATTTCTATAAACTGCCATTTTGATTGCTCTATATTTGACTATGTCTATATGTGAAGCTAACAAGGTTGCTATTTAGAGTTATTAATATTCTGTTTTGTTTTGTTTATACAGTTTGTGGAGACCACTAATGTACACATTGTCCAAACTAAAAAGATTGTGCAAAACATCTTTAATCTCATCACTTCCTGCAGTCTGTAAACACACAATGGCAGAACAACTTGCAGACATCGCAGTTTTGAAAAGATGTAAGCAAATTATACCCGCACTATCGCCGAAAATGCACAAGGGACAATCAGGAAGAATAGGTGTCTTTGGAGGTTCGAAGGATTTCACCGGTGCACCGTATTTTTCCGGTATGAGCGCGCTAAGGACAGGTTCCGATCTTATTTATATTTTCTGCGTAACCGCAGCAGCACAGCCTATTAAATCGTACAGTCCTGAGTTGATGGTGACTCCGTTCTTCGATGTGGCTTTAACGTCGGATGAAATACAATGGATGCAGAATTTGCATTGCGCCGTAATCGGGCCCGGTCTTGGTAGATTCCCTTCGACGTTGGAACGACTTCGTGAGATCATGCCTTATTTGGAAAGAAAATCAATCCCGTTAGTATTCGATGCTGACGGAATATGTTTTATCTCCGAGTCGCCCGAGATAATAAAAAGTTACCCGGAAAAAGTTTATCTTACGCCGAATTTTAACGAATTTAAAATACTTTGTAAATCAGTTTTAGGGCAGTGCGAGATAAACTTAAACTCGGTGAAAGAATTTGGTGCGTTGTTGTCCAAAGAATTAGGAAATCATGTTTGGTTGTTATTGAAAGGACCTGTGGACTTAATATTTAATTCTGGCAAATTGGTTTTTGAAAACGATACCTCAGGTTCTTCAAGACGATGTGGCGGACAGGGGGATATACTGTCGGGATGCCTTGCGACGTTTGTAGTTTGGGCAAAACAATGTGAAAACGTACAAGAGGATGCGTACATGTTAGCTGGAGTCGCAGCGAGTACGCTGACACGGGTTTGTAACAGACTTGCCTTCAATGATCACGGAAGAGGAATGATCACATCCAATATGATTGCCAAGATACCGTCTACGTTTAAGTTGTTGTTTGAAGATGTACAATAGTGAAGATCTACTGTGTGTATATATTTATGTGCCTTTCTTGGGTGTAAATTATTATTAATAAATATATTATTTTTGTATTAATGTACTTAAAGGGTTAAAGACGACCTGTAAAGAATTTTACAATACAAAATTATATACAATATAGTGCTATGCCTTCTGTGTATCCGTCAAGTGACCGCTTTTGTTCTATTTGAGGTTGTCAAGAAAATAAGACAAAAACATAAACACATAGAAACGCACATAGTAGGTGCGCTCCTTGTGGGTATGCTGTCTGTATGCATTTAAAACTAGTATTCACCACGAGTTTCTAGGATTCATATTGCTGTGTCATATAAGGTATTCGAGTCGAGCATTTAATAATTTTCATTGCGTGATTGTGGTACCAAGTAGTGATCAATTATTGATAATAATACCTTAATAAGGTCCACCTTATGACTTCTTGTCATGATTTTCTAACTACAAAAATTTCTGTCATAAAACACATAGCCGAAGCCAACGGATACAGCAATGCAACTATATAGATGTATTTCTGATGTGTATCTAATTAATCCGCCTGTGATTTTTCACTGGGATTTACTAGTTGTTATAAATAATTTACTAGTTGTAACTGTCATATAGACCATAAGTGAAAACAGACCAGTAGGAGAAAACATAGTTCCTTCTTTCATTAAAAATAAACATGGCAGGATGTAGACCTAATGAATAAACCTAGTACCGGTATGTAATGAGGTCAACTCCTTTTTATTATGATTGGAATGTTTATTCAAATTCTTGTTAGCTATTTTCCATAGGAAAGATGAGCTATTGCAGTGACTCTATGGTAAGGCCTAAGGTCAGGAATAGTAAATGAGCATCGATCATAGTCCCCAGAACACATTTTGGGGGTGTTATAAAAAATGTTAAAATATGTGTTTGCACTCTTAACATCCGATTTGGTCCAAATTTGATACACACGTTTATTTTCTAAGTAGCTCGAACAAGTTACTTACCCAAAAATAATCCAACGACTGGAAGGAACCATTTTTTTAAGATTTTTCGTACTAGAATTAAACTTTTGCGATAACATCTAAAAAAATTAATATAGGAGATTATTGTGCACATTTTGTTTTTTTTACACAACCTTATAGCTGGTCTGTTTCCCCCAAAATTGATCAAAATGTAAAATACCATAAAAGTACTCAGTTTAAATCTACATGATTTAAAATCGGGGGATTTTACTGTGGGTTCAGCTTCTGCACCAAGACCAACATCTGGGTTCACGAAGCTATTCAGCGCCTCCATGAGTAGACCAATTCACCAAATGTTTGTGAAACCCTAAAACATATAGACTTAATTTTGGAAATTGTTCCACTGACATCAGCTGTGTGGTCGAATTATTTTTACCAGTTCACAATGATTTTCTGTACTAGGTTTTTTTCAGGATATATAAAAAAAAAGATGGTGTAATATATTAGTATATTTATTTACAAAATACATATTTGTAAAAGTTCTATGAAATTTGTTACTAAATACAATATGATTGTACACAGAAAGTTTATAATATAATACATATAAATTCAACAAAACATTCAACAATCGAGATCTATAAGTGGGAATCATTTCGCAGCAAGGCAGTACAAGAAGAAATACGGGATAGGGTTGAAATCTGAAACATGTGAATTTATTTCTTTATTTTACAATCAAATTGAATACCATTGTATACCTACTAAACATTATTTTTAAACAACCAAAAACTCTTTCTACAATGTCATTGTATATTTTTTTATTCTTCAAGAATTTAATCAATGTATTACTATACTTTTAATATGTCTCTAATTTGATTATTTTATTCTTGATATAGTTAAAAGAAGAAGTCCTGACAGATTCATAATTAACAAACAGCCAAAACGATGATAGCAAGAAACTTAAAATGTTTCGGGTTCCTTCATACCACTATGTAGTAGTGCACTAAGAAAGGATTTTGCAAAATATTTATTTTAAGGGTTGAAAATTGTAAAAAACACGGGATTCACTCCCAACCCAATATTAGATAAAAAAGCTGATAAAGCTTAGCAACACAATTCTATGTGTACCTTAAATACAGAACCAACACTCATTTGTTGAATGTATTTACATTCTTTACAATATCAACCAACTTAGCAAATTTAGAATCAGTTTTTTCCCACAATTTTTTTTTAGGTTAGGTTAACAAAATAAAATCTAACATAACTAAAAAATAAATATAAAAAGCTTACTGTATTATAAATTCAAACATCTGTTGTTACATATTACAAATAAAACGGCTAATTTGGATCAAAAGTTTAGCACGATTTTATGTTAGGCCTATAAAATACTGAACCAACACACGTTTCTTGAAACCATTTAAATTTAGTACCATAGCAACCAAACTGGCAAATTTAAAATCGGGTAATTATTTTTCACGACCAAGTTTTTTTTTTTAGATAATAGCAAACACAAACAACGAAAAAAGCTTACTATATCATAATTCAAATACCTATCACTATTAATATTATGCCAACTTTATTCTTTACTAGGCCTATCTGACCAGTTTGAAATACTATTTTACCGTATCACATTTTGGTTATATTTAATCAATCGTCATTCCCGTAAAAATATAGTGTAACATTTTGTATATATCTAAATAATTTCAAAGTTAAAGAGTCCTGGTTAACAAATAAAAATACAATGAAATGTAAGATTCAGTATGAATCTACCAACCTAACTTATATAGCCTAGCCTAGAGCAGTCAAAATTAATATCTTTATAAAGTAACTTCGGGATTTTAAATGAGTAAATTAAACCACAGTAAATACACAAATGATAACAAGCTTAAGCTAAATTAAATTAAACTTACCGTATAGCATAAATAAATCAAATTTTAATCATTAAAATTAGCCTAAATAAAACAAAGGCAAGTAAGAACAAAATCATTGTATTTAACCGATATAGATTAAGTTAGTTTTAGTGTGAATGAAATTATAAATTAAGTAGAAGCATTGTGTATAATTTGAATTATAAATGATTAAGTTACTTGTAAAATTCTAAAAGAAAGTTAGTGTGTTTCAATAACCTAAAATACAATCGCGTAAGTAAAACAAACTCGATTCACGGCAAAGGTGATGCCAATGTTGTCTAAACTGTAATCATTGAAAAGGAGCAGGATTAGGAGCAGAAAAGGAACATCTGTGATAAATACAATATGACACTGTTATGTGAAAATATAAAATGGATATTTTGGACTTTATTAACAATTCAAAGTGAAATAAACATTTAATACAATTAAAAAAGTGATACCAAGGACTGTATAATTTTTACTTTTTGTACTGAACTTCCTTTTATTTATTTATCTTCAACTTAACTTTTAATAAATGAAAAACAATAATAATTAGAACAAACGAATTATTATTTATTAATTTGATAACGATATACTTATCTATTCGAACAAATAAAGATAAATCATTTACGGCCTAAAATTGGCTCGTTAACAAGAAACATTTTTTAATCTCGGGGCTGGTGTCCGTGGCACGATATTCAATCAAAATATTTAACAAATACATACAAAAAAAATACAATTAAAATATTGAGAATGTTCTGAAAAATAATTAGAATATTTTTAATGAAATGTTCTCAGAATGTGAGGTTATAGTCAGGCAGATAAAAAAAAAAAACTAATGAAATTCTGGCATTATCACAAATAGTTCAAATCTAATTGTTATTCTCTCACCACCGTAGATGATGTCTTGATAGTTGTTTTAAAAACTTCAAAAGACGTATTCTCTTCCCTTCTTCTTTAAGTTTCTTCTTATCGTCAAGCCTTAGAATACAATTTTTGTAACCTTCCTGGTATGGCTTTTTTTTTGAACTCCCTTTTGTTTTACAGATGTTTTTTTTTTAATTTAGGCTTTGTTGCAAATTCTGCGTTCCGATTGGTCGTTTTGTTTTACTCGTTTCTTCTTCTCCTTGTTTCCGTCTGCCGTCAGTCGAGTCTTGGTCATTTTATTTATAGAATAAATTTTGATTTGATTTAAAAATGGGTTTTATTATTATACATAAATATCTAGAAATTGTTTCCACTTATTTTTTTTAATTTGTGTGTGTATCAATTTAAGTACAATGTTACCGTAGTCACGGATTTTGTTATATTAAATTCGTCAGCTGTTACAGTGTAAATTGCCGTGGTGAATGTGTTATTAATTTATTTTAAATTGTGGAATGTCTTATAATTGGCCTATTTGGTAATTTTAGTTGCAGAATTTTATGCTCTTTATATAAATGGCGTTATGTTATTAGTTTATATTCGTTAACAAAAAATATTATTGGTTTTCTTTCGTTTCGTAAGGCTTCTGAAACATCTGTTGAATTTGTGCGTGTTAGTTCCGTTATTATCCGCAAGATCGCTCTGTATGGTTCCATTCTTTGTATTTCATTATGTTATCGGCTGTTTCGATCAGGAATTTAAATTAATTTGTCTCGCAATATTATTATTATTATTATAGGTTTTGAATTAGGAATTAGGTTTGCTTTATATGTATTTAAAGTTTATCAGAAATAATGGAGATGTACTATTACATTATCCCCTGCTATTTATTATTTTCGGCGAAATTAGTATTCTAATTGGAGTCAAAATAATTCATATGTACATTGACATGGTTTTGTATTCAACACGTATTGAATTGTGTTTATACAAATCAATTTTATTTAAAATAAGTATAATCTTGATGAGTGTTCTACGTGGTAGTATTAATAGGTTGTTTATATAATTTAAGAGCAGTTATATCGTAAGGTCCGTATTGGGTTTGGTTCTCTAGATCTGAAATATAATAAGTAGAGGTTCCTGTTATTTGACTAATTTTGTATGGCCCTTCGTAGATTTCAAAAAGTTTTGCCGTTTCACCTAGTGCTGCGTTTGACGGACTATACTTCTTAACTAGTACTGTATCGTTGAGGTTAAATTGATTTATTGTACGATTTAAATTCAATTTGTTTACCCGTTTTTCTTGTTTGCTTCTTATACGATTATACGTCAAATACAGTTTTGTGTCTAATGGGACTTCTACTTGAAAACTGTTTTTTATAAATGGTTCCCAGAAACGGGTGTCTCTCTTTCCAAGGTGTAATTCGTTGGGTGAGAAACCTGTTGTTTCGTGATATACCTCATTCATCATTCGATTTATATCGGGAATATACTTAGCCCAGGCCTTATGGTTTGCCGTGCAGTATGTCCTAAGACAACGTTTAATTTCCTTGATTGGCCGTTCTGCCATATTTGCTTGCGGGTGGTAATATGGGCTATATATAGGTGTTATACCTTTCTCTGTCAATTTCGAGACCCATAATTTACTGCGAAATTGTGTCCCGTTGTCCGATTGGAGTAACTTGGGCTGGCCAAAACGTATAAAATATTTTTCGAATAATTTATTTAAAATAATTTTTGTGGTCGCACTTCGAATTGGGTATAGTTGTATGAATTTCGTGAATATATCGATTGCAACTAGTATGTATTTGGTTCGACCGATGCTGGTAGGAAGTGGCCCAACGATATCTACCGCTAATTGATAGTTTTTCTCCCTACAAGTTATACTTTTTATCGGTCCTTTGGGCGGGTGTGTATCCGTTTTGCATCGTTGGCATACGTCGCATGTGGCTAATGTTGTTCGGACTCGCCTACCCATATTTCGAAAAGTAAAACTTTCTCTAAGAATATCAAAGCATTTTTTAGCGCTGCAGTGTAAATAGTATATGTGACATGCCCATATAAGTCTTGTTATAAGGTGTTCAGGTATTATTATCAGCCAATGTTCTTTTAACTTTTGGTAGAGGACGTTGTCATGAATTCTAAATTTGTCTCTAAATTTTCCTTCTTCATCTTGTAACATATTAAGTTGTAAATTACTCAACCTTGGATCATGTAATTGATTTTTACTTATCTGTTTTAATTCCTTATTTAAGGCTGTATCGTGTGTCCTCTGAATATGTGCAATTATTATGTCTTGTGACTGTCCGTCAGTGTTGTCCGTGGATGGAATTTTAATACGGCTAAGGGCGTCTGCGGTCATATTTTCGCTACCTTTGCAGTGTTGAATTTTGAAGTTGTAATCTTGTAATACTAGTGCCCAGCGTGTCAATCTGGCGTTGAGAAGTTTACAATTTTTAATAAAAGTTAGGGCTCGGTTATCTGTCGTAATTGTTAGATCTGTACCATATATGATATATCTTGTCTTCTGTAGGCAGTATATTATCGCCAATAACTCCTTCTCAGTGGTGGTATATCGTCGTTCAGTTGCTTGTAATACTCGTGACATGAACATAATAGCTCCTTTTTTTTCTATCTTTGTCGAATTGATACAAGTGTCCCCCGATTGCGTAATCTGACGCATCGGTGTGAAGGTAAAACGGTTGTGTTGGATCTGGGTGATGTAATATTTGTGTGTCGAGGAATAATTTCTTAATTTTATTAAATGTGATTTCATCGTGTTCTGTCCAAATAAATTTAATTCTTTTTGAAGTTAGGCGTAGTATGGGTTGGATTGTGTGTGCAAATTGATCTGTAAATTTATTGTAATATCCTATGCATCCGAGGAATGATTTTAATTCTTTGCGTGTCTTGGGGGATGGAAAGTCGAGAATTGGCTTGATCTTGCTTTCGTCCATTTGAAGTCCCGATGAGGTCATGGTGTATCCGAGGAATGGTATTGAGTCTCGGCAAAATATGGTCTTCTTCAAATTTACTGTCATATTTGCTTCATGTAACTTGGTAAATATAAAAGCCAGGTGTTCCATATGTTGTTGGAAGTTGGAAGATATGACGCATATATCGTCCACATAGATTAGAGTAAATGTTTCGACGGTGTCACCGAATACGCAATCTAATGCCCTCACAAGTGCTGCCTGTGACGTCGAAATGCCAAATGGTGTTACTTTGTATTGGTATGTCCTGCCGCGAAACTGAAATGCTGTATATTTCCTCGAGTGTTTTTCTAGCGGCACTTGCCAGTATGATGACGTCAGGTCGAGTGTGCTAAGCCATTTGCAGCCTCTACCTTTGGCAAATATTTCATTTACGCTACGGTTTCGCTCGTAATCCGGAATTATGATGTCATTTGCCCTTCTAGCGTCTAAGCATAGCCGTATTTCGCCAGATTTCTTCTGTACTGGTATTATCGGATTGATGAATGTACTACTAGACCTTTCGATGATATCTTGTGCTAGCATCTTCTCGATTTCCTGTGCTACTTGGTTTTGCTGTAATATGGGTACGGGATAGCTCTGCGCTTTAAAATCTCGGTCTTCCCTAACTTCGAGGACGTGTGTATATTTGTTGCATAGTCCTGGTTTATCGGAGAAAATTGGTTCAAACTGTATCAGAAGGTTTTTTAATGATTGGCCCTGTTCTCTGTTTAAGTTATAATTATTCTGTATGATCTTATCTATTTTATTCGTTATTTTTATTATTATTATATGTATATTCATTTCTTATTTCATTATTATTTGTTTCATTACTTCCATATTCATTGTATGCGTAATCGTCGTTATCCTCACTTATAAAACATGATATCCCTTCATTTATAACATCTTCAAACGTCAAGTTGATTATTGCATCGTTTATCTTCATCTTTATTTCATTATTCTTAAAGTTTATAACCGTTTCTAATAAACATATTTGGTCTACTCCTAAAATTAATTGTTTTATCAAATGGGGTACGAGTATAGCTTGTATCGTAAATTTCTGATTGTGGATATTAGCTTCCAGCATGATAATTCTTGATATTCTATTACCTTTTCCTCCTACAGCTGTCCGGATAAATAAGTTCGAGGCTGGCAGTTCTTCATAGTGGCCAAGGGTATGTTTGTTCTCCAAAAACCATCTTTCTGACAAACAACTTACGTTTGATCCTGTGTCAATTAATGCAGATATTCGTTGTGTTCCGATATTTACTTTTATTTGTGGGCATTTGTGTATATATTTAGAAATAATAATGTTGTCCTCTGTTGTGTCTTCCTCCATTAAAAATTCCTGATCGCAATATAGATTACTAATGTATGTTATGTTATTGTATAGGGTATCGTATCTATTGTTAAACGGCCGTTGTATTCCGAGGTTATTTGGTAGCACAGACAAGGTATCATGGAGAGATTGTGGTGTTGTTATAGCATCTCGTCCTAAATGTGTGTCTGGGCCGGTGGTTCCGCCTGTGCTTATTAGTTTTCCGGTACTGGAGGCCCATTATGCGCTGTCTCCGTATGGATAGGATTCCGTATTCTCTCAGCGACTGCGTGACAAACATTCAACTGCTCGTTTGTTGGTCTGCCATCTCTTCGTTCACCCGGTGGGCGTATCGCTGGTGTAGCGTGTTGTATCTGGCGTGGTCCTTCCCTCGCTTGAGTTTGGAAGCTTCTATGCGGTGGTCCGTTGTATCGGTTCATCGAGGACGGATACTGGTAGTTTCTCTGTTGGTAATTACCTTGTGGTCTCATGGGTGGTGGTAGTCCCATTTGTGGTCTAAACTTAAACCCATGGTTCTGCGGACTCTTACGTTCTGTAAACGCTGGTTGAAACATCGGTGGGGATCCTCCACTTCCTCCGTCCATTGTACGTACTTGAGTTCTGTTTGCAATATGTATTTGAGGTATTTGAGATGACTGTGGTGTGTTTGTCCTCTGAGACCTAGTATAGAATTCCTTAAGATCTTCCCTTTGTAACAGAAGTTCGAACTGCTGAATGGAGTTAACGTTTTGGACTCTCCTTGCATCTTGTATGATCTCCTCGTAGTGTTCAACTAGACAGTCGATGATCTCTTCATCAGGAACAGGTGGTTGCATCATCCTGAGTGTTACGACTCTCTCCACAAAATATTCGGCTCGGCTAAGGCGGCCGTTGGGTCGATACTTTTCAACCTCCATTCGCTGTCTGATTCCGCGTTGGACTTCCCGACTCCAATATTTCTCAAGGAAAGCTCGCTCGAAATCTTTCCAGCTGTGGATATCCGTCTTAATCAATGTAAACCAGCGCGACGCGTGGTTGTCTAGACACGTTTCGATGTAATCTGTGAACGCTTCAGTACTTCCATTAGTGTTGTCGCGGGCTCTCTGTTTCTCCCAAAACTTCTCAATCTTTCTTAAAAATTCAGCCGGATTGTGTTCTCTGCCGCTGAACTTTGGTATAGTGATTTCTGTGGCTGCGTTGTTATTTCCTCCACAGGTAACGTGGATGTGAGAAGGCCGGTTCTTTATCTCTTGTTCGAGTGTCTGGATTTTTGATTTATATTTAGTCATATGATTCATGATCTTTTCTATTTCGTCTTCGTGTCTTAGCGCCCTCTCGCTGTTCTGTAGCACTTTATCGTCCATCTTATTTTCCAAAGTTCCGCACTCCTTCCGCGTGAACTCCTTACTAGCTTCAAGTACTCCTTCTTGTTGGATCTCTATCTTTTCCTCGACCTCTTCTATATGTCGTGAGAGTTTCTCGAATTTCTCCTCGGTTGTATTCTGTAGGTCAGTCCGTATTCGGTTACACTCTTCTTGTGTCTCACGTCTTTGCTTCTCATCGTTCTCTTGAATTTTATTCCAAATTGTGGACTCAAAATTTTTAAATCGGTCTGCAATAGAGTTTTCGAGTGTTTCCAAACGGTTGTCGATCTGTTCGATTTTATTGTTAAAATTATCCAACTTGTTATTCTGTTCGTCTAATTTTTGATTTTGCTCAGTAAATTTTTGGTTGAAAATATGTTTTTGTTCGCTGAAGTTTTTTAATAGGATGTTTAACATGGCGGATAGTTCTGGATTATTAATATTTGTAATAGGGTTATCTGTTGCGGTTGAGTCGGTTCTTATACTACGTGCTTCACGTACCGTATGGTCTTGATTTGTGTTTATATCGCCTAATAAAATTACCGCTTCACCTATCTCTTCTTCCCTTCTAAGCGAATTTCCCTTAGTCACGTCTTCGGACCGATTCGTATGGTTGTCCGGGCTCCGCGTTCCCTGCCTTTGTTCGTCCCCAAACGCGTCCACGGTATCCGAGAGGGATGTAGATGTGTTTGGCACGTCATCGTTATTCTGAACCTGGTGACTCGGCTTCCGACCTTTTCGTAGGCTATAACCGCTTTCGTTTTCCATATTTGTGTATAGTCTGTTTTATGTATTATAAATATTATGATATCTTATAAATATGACTTAGGCCTATGTCTAAGAGGAAACAATTTCTTATTTGTTTGAATATCGAGCCCTAAAAGTTGCGGCGCCAAATGTATAATTTTTACTTTTTGTACTGAACTTCCTTTTATTTATTTATC
>JAGFPH010000419.1:140235-159506 GCA_018207615.1 Philaenus spumarius | reverse complement strand
ACCGTGGTTTCAATAGCTGAAAATGCTCGAAAATCTTTGAAATTTGACAAACTTACAGTTTAATAGTGTGGGACGCTAATGGTGTGTCCACAATTTGAAAATAAAAATGGTTTGGCACTTTTAAAATCGAATATAGTCCAAACTTTTTTATACTTTTTAATTCGTGACATAAAAAGTTGCATTGCGAGAAATTTTTTTGTTTTTAGGGCAGGTGCGTCATGTAAGCGAGAGAAATGTAGCTGAAAAGCTACATTTTCCTAAAAGTTTTTTTTGAAAAAATTAGCTGGTGTAGTTTCTATAATACAACGGTTAGAACACGAGCTTCGTTTCGCGGGTAATGTGGCAACATGTACGGGAAGCCGGCCGGCGCGGCGGCTCTCGACTTGTGAGTAACTGACTCATGAGCTAAAAATGAGCTATTGCAGTGACCCTTATGGTAAGACCTAAGGTAGGGAGTAACAAATGAGCACCGATCATGGTCCCCAGAACACGTTTTGGGGTGTCATAAAAATCATATATATGTATATATGTGTTCGCACTCTAGCGGCCGCATTTTAAGTCCGATTTGGTCCAAATTTCGTACACATGTTGGTTGTCTACGTCGCTCAGACGAGTTCGTTAGCAAAAAAAGTACAACAACTGGAAGTACGTTTTTTGACCAGAAGTAGCTATTTTTTTAGATTTTTCCTACGAGAATGATTTTTTTTAGAGTTTTTTCTAAAAATGTAAATGTAGGATGTTATTTTGCACATTTTGTTTTTTTACGCGACTTTAGAGCTCACTTGGTTTCCCTAAAATTGATCAAAACGTAAAATACCATGAAAGTACCCGGTTTAAAACCACATGGTGGATTTTACCTTGGGGGCATCTTCTCATCCGAGGCCGACGGGTAAGTTTTTACGCTGCGAGCAAAGCGAACCTCATAACCCGAGGCCACAATATTGAGATGCAAACTCGCGAAACTTGAATTTTTCATGTGCGAGTGTAACGAAAGAGCGCGTGAGTAGAAGCTACAGGCTTAGGCGCAAACAAATTCTACTAATATATTTCGTACAAAGAGGCAGCTATTCAGCATCGTCGTGAATAGACCTATTTCCCAAATTGTTGGTTGAAACCTTAAAACATAGGCCTTTAAACTTAATTTTGGAAATTTGCTCAACTCACGTCAGCGGTTCAGCTGCGTGGTCAAATTATTTTCCTCTGTTGCGACTGTTATTGGGCGGTCAGATCTTAGTTTATACGTACGGATAAACAGCAGATCGATGTTGTTCAGATGTATCTCGTATGGCGTACACTGTTTGTCTAGAGGGTGGGTTTAAGTTAAAATGTCTACCCTGTTCATTAATAACTGCAGTAGCACCACTTTTGTGTTTATCCTTCTTCAAAGCAACCGTTTACTACCGTTTAACACAAAAACCAATTCGGAAACTACAGCTTTAAACATGTCCATCTGACTAAAGCGATAGTTGTAACAACAACATCACAGGCTAAAACTGTTGTACTACTTCTTGCTGTTAATTGGTTTTTATAGAATACTAATTTTGCCGACTGGCAAGTAGGTAAAAATATATTCGGGACGACGTTTGAAAACGTGTTCTGGAGACCATGATCGGTGCTCATTGACCACTCCGGGTCTCTCAGGTCTCACCGTAAGAGTTACTGCAATAGAACTAAAGAAGTAGCACTCCACATTTCTTTTTATAAAGTCAGGTTGTCGAAGCGGCGTACCGTAATTGGAAAGTTGTAAAAGCTAACCTAATTCCGTTTCAATCTTTCTAAAAGTTCCGCGAAAGCAACATTCATAAAATACGTGCCAAGTTCAGTCCGCGAGTACTTTCAGTGAAATAAAAATAAAAACGAATTAACAACTCAACTCTGACGCTAACCGATCGTTCTTTTAGCCAAGTAAATGGAATTCCACTGCGTTATTATATCTCGGAGCGGAGTCTGTTGGAACAATAAAATGTGGATTCCAGTTCGATTACGTGTATAAATGTCGCTACACGCTTCAAGACGTCTCGGTGCTGTTATTGGTGATCGGATGCCGAAGCTGGAAAAATGTGATTCGTTAACGTATCGAGTTTTGTTCAGAATTTTAACTATATTCTTTTATTTGAAGAACTGAAATACAATATATATTTTAGACGAACTAAGGGACAGTGACACACAGCTCGCTTGGTTCTAGACTCTAGAGGGTTACAAACACATATACATGTACAGGGTGGGTGAACATTCTGAGAACGGCTTGATATTTCGTATGTAAGGAAAATTTGAAGGTAGATGTGATTGAGGAACCTACTCACTATTTTCTTTAAGATGTCAAAATTTTTGATCCACCTTTTTTGATTGAAATGTAGTCATGTGATACATTATTTCAAAGCAGAATTTTAAGAGAAAATCAATGGTGAAACCCGCACATCCATCTCAAACCGATCTGAAGATATTTGCATTTATTTAAATTGAATTATTTCATTTACTGTAAAAATGAAATAAAGACATTAAACTCGCCTATCACATTTTAATGTTGAATAAAATTAAACACTATCAAATAATTAAATTATAAGTAATTAATTTAATGTAGGCCTACATCGATTTTAGCAATAATGAATCAAAATAATAATAATAAATATCACAGAATAATAATATTAAATGATATGATTCAACGTAAATAAATGAAAATATCTTCAGAACAGTTTGAGATATGAATGTGTGGTTTTAGCCATTGATTTTGTTTTAAAATTCTACATTGAAATGATGTATCAAATGACCACTTACCTATTTAAAAAAAGATACATTCAAAATGGCGGATCCAAATGGCAGATAATTTTTAAATCTGAATAAAATAGTATTTTTATGTAGAGCTGGTTCCTCAATCACATCTACCTTCAAATTTTCCTTATATGCGAAATATTAAACCGTTCTCAGACCTTTTACCCACCCTGTATACAGAGTATGATGCACCTCGATATGATTTTAAATGGTTTGCTATATCGACGTAAAACCTCTATCATAACTATTATAACAATTTTGCAGGTGTTTAATGAGGGTTAAAAATGTCGTTCCCCTTTTTAAGGGGGTGGAGGGGGTGTAACTTTCATTTTTTAAATGTCAACTCTATCTTGTGACGTATTATTGGAAAGTCCTTTAAAACCACGAATTTCTGTGGCAAGAAAATAAAAATCAGTTAATGCATTCGTTCGCTACGCTCAAGAATTTTATTTGTTAAGTCAGTTTTATAACTTTACTAGTGGACCCAGCAATACTTCGCTATTGCTTAATTTAATTTTAAGGGTAGTTATTCCATTTCATTACATTGACTTAAGTAATTGAATTGCAAAATGGTTTCTATGCCACTTAAGAATATACTACACAAATTCAGATTTATAGTTTGTAAACCTTTATAGACAAAACAGTAAACCTTTTGTTTGCTTTTACCTAATCTAAAATAAACGGTACCAGATAACTGCCACATACTTTCTCCCAGTTGAAACTTTATACCTTCCCAAGAGTAGGATAGGAGGTGGTTATTTAGATTTGCAAAAGTAGGAAAATGTTACCATGGAAAATATTAGATGCTTGTAACACACATCCAAATTATATTATTATATTATATATCATTATTATTATTTAAACTATTCGATCGATTTCGAACAAATTTGCACCAAACATGCCAATTAGGCTTGTATAGATGCACGAAAAAAGGTTTTGACACTTTTTGAAGAACAACCCCCTTTTTGCCAAAACCTCCCAAAAATCAGTTATTATTATTACCTAAACGAGAATTTTTAGAAAGATGCGGCTTTTTTGCATATGGTAGGGTCCATTAAGGACTACAAATAAGCCAAATTTCATCAAAATCGTTAGAGCCGTTTTTGAGAAATTTCAATTTTTCTCGATTTTTGGCCATTTTTGGAGAGTAAAACCCCTTAAAAATAAAAAATTTGAAAAAATTAAAAAAATGCCTGGAGATATTACAGCACTACTCCTACATACCAAATTTCATCAAAATCGGACAGTTAGCATGGTCTCCAGCTCTGTACATATACTTACAGACACACGGACAGACATCACCAAAAAAACACTTTTTTGGGTTCAGGGAGCACCAACACAGATAATTCCACTAAACATTTTTTGGGGGTTCAGGGAGCACCAAAACAGATAATTCCACTAAAAATTAAAATTCGAAAATTTGGTCGAAAACAAAATTTTCTTTATATACTACGTATAAGGTGGAGAAAGTAAAAAATGATAGTTGTAAAGAATTTTAAAAATAAAAAACCATTCTAAATAAGCCCACTTGGTTGCCAGTAAACGTGTTTTGGTTCATTGCAGTAGGCCTAATCTAAAATTATGTTCAGTTTTTGATCCAAATCAGTTGTTTTATATATAATATGTTACAACCAATATTTGAATTGAATTAAAATATAGTAAGAATTTTTAGTAGATTTTTTTTGTTTGCATTGTTGGTCAAACTAACCTAAAAAAACTTTTGGTTTTGATGAATAATAAACCGATTATAAAAAATGCCGATTAAAGTTGCTATGGTAACTAATGTAAACAAACATGACGTGTTGCTATATGCTTTTTATACAAACAGCTGTTTCTGTGCGCTATGGTCTTGAGTCCATACAAAAGAGGCTGTTTAGTTTTTCCAAATTTGAAACTTTTTCGGGAAACTTTTCAAATTTTGCTTTATATAAAAACCTAGTTCGGACTATTACGAACATTTTAAAACAAAAACTAGCCAAATTGGTCCAGCCGTTCTCAAGTGATGCGCTTACAAAGGAACGGAAATTCATTTTTATTATATAGTTTATACTTTTGAATCAACTGTTGTATCTGTAATTAATTGTATTTTATTGGTAATGAACGTAAATACATTAAAATAATATGGCTGTGTTAGTTTATTAGTCTAGGCCTATCCTAAAATTATTTTGTGTTTTTAATTTTATTCATGCATTTTTCCTATATTTTAACAGATATTCTGCTATTCGGGTCGGAGATAAATCCAACAAATCAAAGATTATAAAAATTGGTTCAGCCGTTCTTGAGTTATAAGTGGTGTAACAAACCCGACTTTGTTATCTATATACAGTATATAGATATTATTTAAAAGACGGAAATAGATAGGTTTCAGAACCGAGTTCATTGGCCCAAAAACGTATACTTAGTGTACGTGTACGTATAGTATACTAAACTATACTATACTCCATTCAAATCAATCTGTTTTCCTTTTGGCCCGATAAGCGCTAAAAATCCCTTTTACGCCAGTTTGTAACTCCCGAACTAACGTAAAAATTACAAATCAGGTGTTTGAGGTGTATTTTTTATCTGTGAATACATTTTACATAAATATTTAATAGGAAAATATTTCCTTCAGGAGAAAATAATCTAATTGCAATTGTTTTGTATTGACTATATCTTCATTTACATTATTTTATTGTGTATGGGTATTTAATGGGTAAATTTTTCTAGATCCACGTATGGAATATATGTACAATTATTTCTCTCTCTAGCTTCAGTGAGTGTAAAATATTAATATTTATTGTTTTAGGGGTTGGTATTCCGGTGTTCATCCCTTAAACTCAAATAATTAAAATGCGAGAGCTGTAATTTTGTTATGTATCGCGTAAAAATCAATTGCACAATTCTGTTCTCATGGAAATTAAAGCTGTATTGTTTTACTGTAGTCAACCAATTTAATCCGTAAGTAATCGAGATAATGTTGAAGGCTGAACACTCCCGGCACTACCAACGGCAAAACGTGTAATATTCAGTGAAATCGGTCGAGTAGTCTTTGAGCGTGTAGAGGACAAAAGAAGAAGCATTTTATATTGTGTTTTAACCAGTATTTTAACTGTGCTGTCGTCGCATAGGGAAATGTTAAGTAGGCAGTTACACAATACATATTTTACCTTTTATGTAAATTAACACAAAATCATAAAGCCTGCTTACGTTTAGTAGAGGGAAAGCAAAACAGCTAACCACGTTCCTGGAAATAAAATAGAAAGCATTAATAATTATAAACTTTTTAAGAGTATAGCTTGAAATATAATATGGACGATTTAGAAGAAAACAAACTTTAAAAAAAATTAAACCAACTTTAAAAAAATAACAATGAAAGAAGTAAAACGTTAAAAATACTAATATTGAAAAATAGGCCAGTCGGTAGGGGTAATTTTACACCAAAAGTTCCAGTAATTTACAATACAGCTGATTTTTCTTTTTATAAGTACCTTAAAGTATGTAGATTAACATTAAAAAAAGTTTACCAGTCTATAAATTTCCCAAAGTCGAAAAAAAACCGAAAAATATTTATTACCCGATATTTCTTAATATTTCGAGATGGGATGAAGATAAATAAAAATAAAAAATACCACCGTGTAGGGGAAGTATTTTTCAATAAAAAAGGACATGTGCATTTTCTTTCCTCCGAGCAATGGTTTGTCTAGAAAAAATTCGATAATGAAAGTATGTATTTTGCAGCAGGCGAAATCACTAAAAGTTGAAATCTCATTCATATATGAAGCGTTGGCTCATTATAAATTGGTGAATTTTAATAAATCGAATTGAAACTTGACATAGGAGTTAAAATATATATTTTAAACATTTATGCTGAGTCTCAGATTGTTATCTTGAAAATGACCCGATCTAGAGCCACTTGACTTATCAATGGGTTTCTCGATTTTAGGAGTACCGGACCCACGAACTAATTTTAATCGGCTCCAGTTTAGAAAATTTTCAAAATATCAACCTAAAAGTTTTTTTACAAGTTAAATATATATGTTTAAACAAGTTCAAGGAGTATAAACCTTTTTTATTATTTACTTTTAAAAGCACAAGTAACTTAAAAAAGTATAATTTTAGACCTTTTAAGATTTTTCATCAAAACGCTTCAGTTGATAAGCTGCAGATTAGTCAATTTTTTAAATATAGTTTTTAAAATAAGTATAGCAAAAAAATTTTGTTTGTAACTTCTGTACCAATTTTTAAATCGATATGTTAAAAAATGTTGAAAATGGAGTCGTTGAATCCAATAGTGTTATAGTTAAAACGAGATAGGTAAAACAAGAGACTATTTTCAAGCGCCACGTTTTTAAAAAATAACATGAAAAAAATCGTTTATACTTACTAAGAATATTTATACTGGTGTACTCAACTTGTAAAACAAATCTGATGTTGACATTCCAAAAATTTACGAAACTGGAATAGATTAAAATTAGTTCATGGGTCCGGTACTCCTAAAATCGAGACACCCATTGATAAGTCAAGTGGCTCTAGATCGGATCATTTTAACGATAACAAGCTGAGACTCAGAATAAATGTTTAAAATATATATTTTAACTCCTATGTCAAGTTTCAATTCGATATATTAAAATTCAGCCAATTTAGAATGAGCCAACGCTTCATATATGAATGAGATTTCAACTTTTAGTGATTTCCCCTGCTGCAAAATACATACCTGTATTATAGAATTTTTTCCAGACAAACCATTGCTCGGAGGAAAGAAATACAAATGTCCTTTTTTATTGAAAAATACACGGTGGTATTTTTTATTTTTATTTATCTTCATCCCAGCTCGAAATATTAAGGAATATCGAAAAAAAAATGTTTTTCGATTTATTTTTTGACTTTGGGAAATCGATAGACTGGTAAACTTTTTTTATATTAATCTAAATACTTTAAGGTACTTATAAAAAAAAGGTCAGCTAAGACTTCAATATATCGGTTTTATAAGTTGGTCATAGGTTAACAATTGTTGTACAATTTGTAGGTACAGTACTTAATTATAATAATACTAGGGGGCCCGTTACTTGCAAGCCACAAAGGCAGAATGTGCAAGCTATGAAGTCAATATATCGGCTAAAAAGGCTGTGAAGAAAAATAACCGATTCTAAATTTGCGTAATTAAGTTGGTTGCTATAGTAATAAATGTAAACGTATCACAAATATGTGTTGCTTTGATCCGAATAAGCTAGTTTATCTCTTATATGGCTGTTAGTGAATCCCCTATTTTCTCCACATTAGAATCAAAGTTTTGCAAAATCCTTTACCGAGGATAAGTCAAAACAATCTGATTTTGTAATCGATTTTAACGATAGTTGCCAAATTCGTCCTCGAATCAAGAGAATAAAAACAATATTTTATTCTTTATTTTGTTCGACTACATACTATTGGGAAACATTTTTTGTTTGTGATTCCTCGAATAGAAAAGATTTGTAGGCCAGCCGCAGTAAATTCAATCAATGCTATAAAGCTGTAAGGAATTGCAATGAGGCCTTGATTGCAAGTTGAGTTACAATTCCACGGAGTATACTGTTTGTTAACGACTATAACTCAGACAGACAAGACAATGCACCTTGGTAGTAAATTGTAAAGTGATAGGTGTTTTAATTATAATACAGTAAGCCTTCTTCGTTTATTTTTTGTTTGTTTCGTTAATCAAACCTAAAAAAGCTATTTATTGTGAAAAATAATTAGCTGATTCTAAGTTTTCCAAATAATTGTTGTTCTGGTGATGAATGTAAATGCAAAATTATTATACAAATTATATCTGCTAGGTTCCATGAAATAAGTGTTAATACAATTTTCTGCCAATCCTAACGTAACACTATCACTTAAATTTGTCGACGCGTTTCGGAGTTCCTCCATTATCGAGACCTATTTCAGTACTGGATTCATCCGTTATGGAATCGTCTGGATATAGTTAGCCACACTCCTCCTCCTACTACCGGTACTGCTTTTTATGTAACATGTTATGTAATATGTTATGCAACACGTTATGTAACACGTTATGATGTAATATAAACCTACTCTTTTATTTTATTTTTTTAACATTTTTAACAATTTCAGATTTTGGAATTAACAGTCAATCAGAAATAACTTTCCAAAATCTGAAATTGTTGAAAATATTAAAAAAATAAAATAAAAGATTTGGTTTATATTACATAACATGTTACATAACGTTTCGGAGCTCCTCCATTATCGATACCTATTTCAGTACTGGATTCATCCGTTATGGAATCGTCTGGATATAGTTAGCCACACTCCTCCTCCTACTACCGGTACTGCTTTTTATGTACCCTGTTATGTAATATGTTATGCAACACGTTATGATGTAATATAAACCTACTCTTTTATTTAATTTTTTTAACATTTTCAACAATTTCAGATTTTGGAATTAACAGTCAATCAGAAATAACTTTCCAAAATCTGAAATTGTTGAAAATATTTAAAAAATAAAATAAAAGAGTAGGTTTATATTACATAACGTGTGCATAACACATTACATAACAGGTTATGTAAGAAGCAGTACCGGTAGTAGGAGGAGGGGCGTGGCTAACTAACTATATCTAGACGATTCCATAACGGATGAATCCAGTACTGAAATAGCTCTCGATAATGGAGGAACTCCGAAACGCGTCGACAAATTTAAGTGAAAGTGTTACGTTAGGATTGGCAGAAAATTGTACTAGAATGTAAATGCATTCAAAAAAAAAAAAACGTGTGTTGGTTCAGAATAGGCCACACCTAGAATTGTGTTGCTAAGCTTTTGATTCTAATCAGCTGTTTTATCTGTTATAGGGCTGGGAGTGAAACCCCGTATTTTGACAATTTTCAACCCATAAAATCAATATTTTGCAAAATCCTTTATTAGTGCACTTCTGCGTAGAGGTATGAAGGTACCGTGTACATTTTAAGGCCCTAGCTATCATGAATCAATCAGTCAGTCCGGACTTATTTTATATAAACAGATTTTGGAAGCATTGATCTAGTTTGTAAACCAAATGATTTCAATATTTCCTCGTGTACAGTTAACCAACGTATTGAATGAAAACTAACTAAATTTAAAGATCATACTGTACTTTTCCAAAACAAAACTTAATAAATTACATGTATACCGCTCCTTATTGTATTCTTTTACTGACAATTATTTAAACATTGATTCAACAAGCTGCCTGTAAAAGGCAATCTTCTTTTATGCGACGACCAACACACAGAAAGAAGCCCCTTTATTTTAAACGTTACGATTTTCTTCCTATATATCCAACTGCAATGTACAAATTGCCTAACTTTTCCCTCCTTGACACAAACAGAAGCACATATACGTACTTTGACACATTCCACAGTCAAAACCAATATCGAACAAACAGACCGAGTCAAGCGTGTGATTGCATTTATTCAAAGACTGGAGATGGAATTCACATTAAACTAAAGTGACAAGTGTTCTTTGACTCAAATAAAATACATTTCAAACCAACGCTATGAATGTTTCTCGTTGTGTCGTTCACGCTACTTGGCTATCAGTCAATAGTTTCTAAATATAATCTAAGCAAATACTGCAATTTGAGTTTATCTCAGTTAGGATCTTCTAGTACGGTGTATATTATACAGGGTGATAATTAAGTCTGGAAACGGATTAATATTTCATATATAAGGAAACTTTAAAGGTAGATGTGATTGAGGAACCTACTCTATGTAAAAATACTACTTTATTAAGGCTTTAAAAAAATTATCCGCAATCTTAGATCTGCCATTTTGAACGTAACTTTTCTTTTTTTAAATAGGAAGGTGGTCATGTGATACATCATTTTGATGTAGAATTACAAGAGAAAACTAACGGTGAAATTTGCACATCCATATCTTTAACCGATTAAAAACGGCGGCCAAAAAAGTACGAAATCGTGTTTTCCGATTTTGCCCCATTTTGCTGTACCATTTTTGTTTTAATATTAGTTATTATTATTTTTTATTCAGAATCAAATAAGCTTTCAAACGATATGCCACACAACAATATTTGGTTAAACCATTCGAAATCAATTTAAAAAAAAAAATCAATTTTTGGCGGTAGCTCAAAAATGTTAAATTCTCCTAAATAACGTTGTGTGGCATATCGTTTGAAAGCTTATTTAATTATAAATTTAAAAAGGATAATAATTAGCATTACAAAAAATAGTACAGCAAAATGGAGCAAAATCGGAAAACACGATTTTGTTGTATTATGGCCACCATTATTAATCGGTTAAAGATATGGATGTGAAAATTTCAACGTTGGTTTTATCTTGTAATTCTACATCAAACTGATGTATCACATGTCCACCTTCCTATAAAAAAAAAAAAACAAAGTTATATATAAAAACCAATTATTATTAGTTAGAGAGAAAACTATTCAAACGATGACGAACAAATTTGCACCAAACACGTCAATTATTCCTCTCTATAGACGCACGAAAAAAGGTTTTGAAAATTTTTGAAAAACAACCCTCTTTTCGGCAAAAAAAAAACACCAAAATCAATTATTATTATTTGCTAAACGAGAATTTTTAGAAAGATGCGGTTTTTTTAATATGATAGGGTACATTATGGTCTACAAATAATCCAAGTTTTATCAAAATCCTTAGAGCCGTTTTTTATAAAAAAATAATAACTGTTCTTTGGGTTTTTTTTGGCCAAAAAGCTGGTTGTTTTAACAATTTTTCAAACCCTTTTTTCGTGCATCTATACAAGCCTAATTGACATGTTTTGTGAAAATTTGTTCGAAATCGATCGAATAGTTTCTCTCTAGCTTTGTATACAAACAGACATACAGACAGACATTTTGTAAAAACCACTTTTTTGGACTCAGGGGGTCCCAAAACGGATATTTCCACAAAAATCTCAAAATCGATTTTTTTGCGATCACTATACTTTCTCTATTATAGTGAGAAAGTAAAACGCTTCTCGACGCCAGAACTGATGTTCTTAATAATGATTTTGTAAACCAAACCCATGACGGGTTTTCTACTTAGAATAAATGTTGGGAATAACTTCACAGAATCAGATTATTTTAATTTAAATTCATTTGTAAATCAGTAATGAGATTTTACGCGTTCTAAGCGTTCTTTTTTGATTAAACGTTTATATTTGTTGTTTTAAAACGTATTTATTACAGCACCGCCTATTTCACGACCTTTATAACTAAACTCCATCTGGGATGTAGTTAAAATTAATTAATTCTGTGTTGTATTAAAAGACTTGAATGAATCTATATTCAGAAAAAAATTACAAAATAAAACACTCCAATGTAATTGTAAATATTGTTCGCTAATTGTTGCTCATGCGTGTAGAGTGCGTTTTCGTCTGATCCCTAAATAATTTACAAGTGTAACTGCTCGATTTAGCCAACCAAGTTTTAACAAGAACCAAGTCAACAATGTAGAGAGAGTAGACAAGTACAAAGTTATCACTTGAGCAAACAAGTCATCTTTGTTTCTTGTAAAGTATAACAGAGATGTGATTGAGTGGGCACAATATTGTAATCAGGGAAATTATAATATTTGTTTCTTTACTGTCCACAGTTCACAAAAACCGCTATTCCGATTGTAACTTCAATTGACAAAATACCAATTTTAGCCAGACTTCCTTGTGCATTTCATAATTTATTAAAAACAACTGAACTGACTTTATTTTATGGGAAGAGATTAGGGTTGTCAAGTCCTTTCTAATACCTAACCCCATTGTACAATGATTACATGATAAAAAACAAAAACAATACTACATTGAATAATATTTGGCAGAAAATTTAATATAAATAAACAAAAAACTGCAATTTACATTTTAGAACACAAATGATTGATTATACAAAATTATATAGATACTAGTAAGCCTTTGTGAAAAATCACAGCCAGGGTAATTAAAAACACACGAAAAATACATAATTTCAAAAGTACTATTCAAAAACAATAGAGTTTATTGAGCCTACTTAACTATGCCGACGGGGATCTTTAACTCGGTAAATGTGTACAAATTATAAGGATTATAAAACTGTAGGTCCATTTGTTAAAATTTTGTATTTATATACTTTATTATATATTTTAAGAAAGATAAAAATATTATCTTTTAAATTCTTTTTATTTCATATTGATGGATCAAATGATTTAGAAGAAATTCATTATCGAACATGTTCATATTTTATACGAAGATGTACAAAGTTTCCAAAGTTAAACGAATAGGTATCTCTTCTTTAAATTTGTATAAACGAATATATTGATATATTTGATATATGATAAAGTTTGTATTTATATACAGTTTATAACCTCAAAGCAAATATCACCCTATAACTTATTACAGCATGCGTTAGTTTTGTAACTAATTTAAAAATATCTACTTCGTAAGAAAATATAATTGTAAACATAACCCGAAAGTATAATGTACACACTGGGTTTGTATAAGTATTACAGATGATGGGCGAAATCAGCTGTTATATTATATGTTACTCACGTACGTACGTACACTCGATATTGTAGGAGTTGATTTCAACATTCACAGTACTACACACACCACAACACATTACTATAAATGGTGGATTCTGTTGATCATAATAACCTTATCAGGTATCAAATGAAAGGGATTTAAGAGAACATTTAAAAAATGTATATTTTTGTTCAAATTAATAAATTAAGCAATCCTGGAATTTAGAAAAATTTAGGTTGAATGAAAAACGAACAACGGAAAGTTTTTAATATGAGAAAATGCTAATACTAAATTTGGGGCAGTTTTTAAATATATGTATGACTTGACAAATATATAAAATTGTCTTTATTTAAATCAGATTTCATTCCAGACCATTAATGAATAACGATTCGATCGCGCAGCTGAATCGCTGACGTGAGTTGATATGTTTCAGGGTTTGAACCAACTATTTGGTAAATTGTTCTACTCACGAAGGTGTTGAGTAACAGCCTGCGTGTACGAAATATATTAATAGAATTTGTTTGGTCCTTGCGGCCTCAGTATATGGACTTCGCTTCGCTTGCAGCGGACAAACTATCTTCACGAGTTTGCATCTGTCTGGGTACTTAAATAGTATTTTACATTATTATTAATTTTGAATGGACCAGATGGGGATTAAGGTCGTGTAAAAAAACAAAATGTGCAAAATAAATTATGAATTTTTCTAGATAAAACCCAAAAAGTTTTATTCTAGTACAAAAGTTAAAAAAAAAATTACAAAAAACGTGCTTCCGGTTGTTGGAGTTTTTAGCTAATGAACTCGACCGAGTGACTTAGGGCGTAAAACGATGCCGTTAGAATGCGAACACATTCTATCTTGTAAACTATAAATCTGACAACAAACTTTCACTGGACACCCTTTATACATTTAACATTTTTAACGACACCCCGAAACGTGTTCTAGGGACCATGATCTGTGAGCTTTGACTACTCCCGACCTTAGCTCATATTTCAGCAGTTCAAATGTTTTCAAAGCGTTAATTTTTTTGAAGTAAATGTTCCGTTGGAATGTCGTGACTACATGTTCTCCATCGCTACAACTCTGTTTATTATGTGCCCACTATTAAATTAGCGTCACACGTCCCAGCAAGGCAAACTGAAAACACAAATATTATACACTCTTTTCAAACAGAAATCTATTGATAAAATGACAATAAATACTCGTTCCCTGCGCTCACATTATCTCGAATAAAAGGACAGCCAATCAAAGCCATTGCAGTAATTGGAAGCATGCCATTCTATTGACGTTATCTGTTCCCAAAGTGTTTAGTTTTATGTTTATGTTGGCAATGCTGTTAATGTTTCCTTGCTAGTAAACTAAAAAACCAGGATTGACATAGGCCAAATGACAGCTTTCTCTACCATCGGTATTACTGTACTAGGTTACTTTCAAGATATATACCTCCGCTGATAGTATCACAAGTAATATGTATTATTGACAAGGGCTAATAGGAGTGGGGTTGGGAGGGGGATTTTGCAAATAGGTCGTCTAAGATTCTTATAAAAGATGAATAACTGACCCCAAAACAGATTTTGGTTATCTCTTTCCGAATTTTAAATGATATCAAATTATTAAAAAAAAAAAATGAAGAAATAACATTTTTGAGGGTAGCTAACGAATGCATCAGCCGATTTTTATTTTGTGAACACAAAAATAAACGGACTTTAGAGGCTTTTAAATAAACGTATGACAAGTTATATGTGTTCTAAAAGTTTTTGAGTTGAGGGGGTGGAATTTTTGCGATTTTGGAAATAGGTTTTCTAAGGTTCCCCTGACGGTGAATAACTACCACGAAATCAGACTTTGCATGTCTTTTAAATAATATACAGTTATAAAAGTAACTTTTTTATAACAACCTTTTTGAGCGCAGCAAATGAATATGTTAGCCGATTTTTATTTTCTGAACCCAAAATTGATGGTTTTAAAGGGCTTCAAAATGAAATCTCAAGTCAGATTGTGTCCATTACAAATTTTTGAGACTCACCTCAAAAATACACCTCGTATATATCTACATATATACGAAAACCTAAAGGCATATCCTTGGGGCCACAGACGCACACTAAGAAAGGTTTTGCAAACTTTGTATTTTAAAACGTAAAAATAGTGAAATCCAGGTGTTCATTCCCAGCCCTATAACAGATAAAACAGCTGTTCGGATTCATTACCACAGCAACCAATTTAGTTAAATTTCACAACCGACAACTTTTTAGGTTAGGTTAACAAATTAGAATCAAATGCAAACAAAAATCATCCGAAAATGCTTATTGTATTATTCAATCATTCAAACATCCGTTATTTGCAAACAGCTGATTTGGATAAAAACGTAACATAATTTCAGGTTAGGCCTATGATGAATCAAAACACATTTATTTAAAACCAATTTAGCAAATTTAGAATCAGGTTTTAGAATCAAATTTAAATTATTCTTCACAATTAACGGTTATTTTAGGTTAGGTAAAAGCAAGCAAAAATCTTGCTCAATTATAAGCCAAACATATGGTGCTACATATTGTATTGTTGCCTTTAGTTGGTGATAAAATTAGTTTGAAATGTTTAATTATTTAAATATTAATGATGAAATTACAACGCATGCCGCTGCGAGCGTGAGCCGGGACTGGACGGTAAGGTATAACAAAATTCTACTAGTATATTTCTTAGACGGAGGCAGCTATTCAGCGCCTTCGTGAGTAGACCAAAATTGGTTGAAACTCTAAAATATATAAACTTAATTTTCTGAATTCGCTCGACGCACGTCAGCGGTAGGCCTACAGCTGCGTGATCGAATTATTGACAACTGCGCACTCACAGTCTCACAGCTTTTGAAACAAAAATAAACGTTATGGAAAAGTTGGTCATTTTTGTTGTACACGTTGAGCCAGATACTCGCGTCCTCGCCCTCTATTTATACGTTGTATTATATTGGACGGTGACTCCCACTGTGTGCTTCGCACGCCAACCTCACTCTCGTTTGATCCCTCGGATCACACAGTTGGGTTGTGACCGTGCATATTTTTTTTACGAATAAAAGTCAACATTTCATTTCAAATTAGTGTCAAAATTTTTCGATCCGGTCTAGCCCTAACATTTGTGTCAATAGACCATTTTAAATTTTAAAATACAATAACCAATTTCCCGGCAACTTAACTTTATTCTTTTTGAAACTTATTCTAGAAAGTGCAAAATTTAATGTATCACAAGTCGCGTATTCATTACAAATTATTGCCATGGGGTGGATAGGCGTGGGGTTGGGGTAATTTTGCAAACAGGTTTTCATACAAGATGAATAACTGACTCCAACAACTTATTTTGGAAATCTGTTTCCCTGTTTTAAATGATATAAAATTATTCTTAAAACTTACGAAATAAAATGTTTGAGCGAAGCGAACGAACGCGTTAGCCAAATTTTTATTTTCTTAACTCAGAAAGTCATGGTTTTTAAAGGTCTTTAATTTGATGTGCCACAAGCCATACGTGTTTACGAGTTTTTGAGATTGGGTGGTAGTTGTTTCCTTTCTTATAAACAGGAATAATAAGCGTTAACTCAGGAGGGTCAATAATACCCCTAAATCTTAATAACTGTACTATATGTAAAATAATTCAACCACGCAGCTGAACTGCTGACGTGAGTTGAGCAAATTTCCAAAATTAAGTTTATAGGCCTATGTTATAGGGTTTCAACCAACAATTTGGGAAATAGGTCTACTTACGACGGTGCTGAATAGCTGCAAAATGCTTCGCACGCCATTCCGCTTATTGGGAGTATTTTCAGTACATAGCGCATTGAGTTCTTCGCACGCCATTCCACATATTGGGAGTATTTTCAATGCAAAATGCATTGCTTGCTTCGCACGCCAACCCCGTATTAGAATCCACCGCATGGCTATGAACCGGGTACTTTAATGGTATTTTAAGTTTTGTTCGATTTTGGGAGAACCAAGCGAGCTATAAGGTCGCGTAAAAAAAAATGTGCAGAATAAAATCCTACATTTATATATTTAGGAAAAAACTCTAAAAAAAATTCATTTTCGTAGGAAAAATCTAAAAAAATAGTTACCTCCTGACAAACAAAGGTACAGGATTTTTTGTTCGAAAAAACAAGGTCAAATAAGGTCCGGTTGTTGGATTTTTTTGGCGAACGAAATTTTGCTACCAAATTTGGTCCAAATCGGACTTAAAATGCGGCCGCTAGAGTGCGAACACATATATACACAAATATATACATATCTATATATTAATTTTAATCACACCCCAAAACGTGTTCTGGGGACCATAATCGGTGTTCAATTTGCTACTCCTGACCTTAGATCTTACCATAAGGGTCACTGCAATAGCTCATTTTACCTATGGAAATTCGCTAATAAAGTGTGTCTGAAGTAAAAGAGCAATATGCTACGTCAAAGTTTACTTAAAAAATGGAAAAATAAAAATGTTAAATGTAACCAATCCCCGCAGCCCCACGGGGGTTGTAGGTTATGGTAGCCCTCCAACCCCAACCACGAAGACAGGTTTGGTTTGAAACTGCAGGGGTGTGTGAAACGGTTTGGGAGTTATGAGTGTCGTGTGTGTGTGTAGCGTAACACACCAATATATTTCTTATGGAAATCTGGTGCCGCGGGTGGCCTGAATGTTCTAGATAGAATGTTCGAGGACGTTCTAGAATATTCCTGGCGGTTTTGGACCATTGAAGGGACTTCCTGTTCTGGAACATTCAGAATGTAGAAACCGAATTGGTGCTATGAAAAATAATGACAATACACTAATTCTCTGATGCATAATATGTTTAAACTTATTACAGTTATAATTATTGTTGGTTGTACTTCTCGTATAACTGAAAATGACGACTTTGTCGTTGAAACTAGTTTGATTATTAAACGTATGTGTGTGAGAATCATTGTATTGTTATTATTGTTAAATAATCCCTTCTCTCTCGTCGAGCTCAAAGTTTATCAATCAATCAATCAATTTATTTCCTTAAATAAACCATAAATTACATATTATATATATCATATTATAAAGGAACAAAAAATGCCCACATGGGCCTAAGCCTGTGAGTGGGCACGAGTCACTCAATATGCACACAATGAGGATACGAGATAAGAGTAAATAAAATAAAAGGATTCCATTAAACATTATCATGTCGGGCTGAGACAATATAGTGACAAAACTAAACTACTACCTATTATTAGGTTTCCAAAGAAAGTTGTCCCTGCAAAACTAACATAAACAAAATGCTATAATTTATGTTGAAGCAAAATACATGTTGGACCAGTAGTTCAGTCGGTACTTATCAGACAATGAGGGAACGATATGATTAATATCTATCTGTAAGTAGATAAGATAATCTGTTCGGCTGCATCCCTTCCCAATTCAAACAGCCTATGGTGAGACCCAAGGCGGTAGTGGTCAATGAGCATCGATAATGGTCCCCAGAACACGTTTTTAAGTGTCATTAAAATTTGTATCTATATATTGTTATATAAAAGCCAAACACCATTCACTCAATCACTGACTCATCATGATTTCTTAAAAACTACTGAACGGATTGGAACGAAATTTGGTATGTAGCTTCCTCTAGAGCCATAGGTGCTCACGAAGAAAGGTTTTCAAAAAATTTTAAATTTTAGTAGGGGTTAGGGGGGCGAGTCAAAGTTACTAAAAATCCCTATAAGAAATACATAGTGTAATATATTTATTGATATATATATTTTTTTGATATACATTTAACTTTGATTCGTCTATCCGTGGAAAGCCGGATTGGGCCAGCTAGTATAATATATATGCCCTATATATTATGACTCCGATTGATTAAGGCAAGTGTGAACCTTAGGTGTAAAATATTGTACGTAGAAAATATGTTAGGTAAAATGTACTCATAGACGTGGAATGCACCTCAAAAAAACTTTGGCTGATCGTGTACAGTAAGCCTAAACACAGATTGATCAATAGTGTAAGCCTAAACACAGATTGATCAATCGTGTAAGCCTAAACACAGATTGAT
>JAGFPH010000419.1:129524-140225 GCA_018207615.1 Philaenus spumarius | reverse complement strand
GTGTAAGCCTAAACACAGATTGATTTGGACGAAACTCAATATTCGTTTATTAATATCTGCCGTGGATAGCTAGTAATTCAAAATATAATCTTTTTATTTTAATAATTTCCAATTAGTTTTTAGAGTAGCACGATATCACAGCTAGGATACTGATGATAGGCTACATCTCAACTGATAAGCAGCCTTTGTAGAGAACCAATACAAAACAGTTATTACGAATGCTATATCTCTTCTAAAGACAATTATTGAAGATGTCTGGTAAAAATTCTCATATAATTTCATGGAATGAGAAGAGGTTTCCCAGAAAGGAAACATTAACAGCTCTGCCAACATAAACGTAAAACTATACAACCAATAAAAGTATAGTATGTTCACATTTGGTGTAAATAATGTCAATAGAATGGCATGGTTCCAATTAGGGCAATGGCTTTGATTGGCCGTGATTGTATTCCAGATAATGCGAGCGCACGGAATATTTATTGTCGTTAGATAAATGTATTTCTATTTGAATAGATGTGGGAATATTTGCGTTTACAGTTCCTGGAACCTGAGACGGTTTTTTAAATACACAATTTTAATTGGTCATCGTTTCACAACGAGAAACCAACGAGCGCCGAACGACAAAATATCATATTGACATTTTATTAATTAGTGTCGCTGGGTTTACAATATATTTCCTCTTCGAAACTGATTTAGAGGCTTCCTCATAGACTCTATATCTCTGGTATATTAATCATATCGTAAAGGCTGCCGTGGTTTCGAAAACTCTGGTGTCATCCTCAGGTCGTAAAAAACTCGACGGTCGTCACAAGCCGTTCAGACTAGTCCGGTGCATGTTTTCCACGGCTATATTTCGGCCAAAGCAACCGTTTACGTATACAGGTTGCCCAGGAAATACCGTCCCAAACTTCAGCAGGGCATTCTACAGGTGAAAATAAGCAAAACAAGTTCCAATAAACTCATTGCAGGCTTAGTTTTTGAGTTTATCCAGCATTTTGTTTTTTACTAACCACTTAATATCTTTCAAAATAGAAAGGATATTGATCTCAAATTTTGTGTACATATTTGTTAAGTCACCTTTTACTTTCTCACTATACTATAGTATAGAGAAAGTATAGTGATCGCAAAAAAAAATCGATGTTGAGATTTTTATGGAAATATCCGTTTTGGGACCCCTGAGTTTTTATAAAATGTCTGTATGTATGTATACAAAGCTAGAGAGAAAACTATTCAATTGATTTCGAACAAATTTGCACCAAACATGTCAATTAGGCCTGTATAGATGCACGAAGAAAGGTTTTCAAAAATTTTGAAACACTAAAACATATAAACTTAATTTTGTAAATTCGCTCAACTCACGTTTGCTATCTTTTACTTTATCTTAAAAGTTTATAGACAAGTTATTATTTTTACTTCCTCACTATACTATAGTATAGAGAAGGTATAGTGAACGCAAAAAAAACGATGTTGAGATTTTTGTGGTAATATCCGTTTTGGGACCCCTGAGTCAAAAAAAGTGGTTTTTACAAAATGTCTGTCTATATGTATACAAAGCTAGAGAGAAAACTATTCGATCGATTTCAAACAAATTTGCACAAACAAGTCAATTAGGCCTGTATAGATGCACGAAAAAAGGTTTTGAAAAATTGTGAAAAACAACGCTTTTGGCCAAAACGTCCCCAAAAAATCTGTTATAATTTTTTTATAAAAAAACCGCTCTAAAGATTTTGATAAAATTTGGCTTATTTGTAGCCCTTAATGCAAAAAACGCATTTTTCTAATAATTCTCGATTAGCTAGTAATAATAATAATAATAATAATAATAACTGATTTTTGAGGTTTTTTGGCCGAAAAGGGGATTTTTTCAAAATTTTTCAAAATTTTTTTCGTGCAGGCCTAATTGACGTGTTTGGTGCAAATTTGTTCGAAATCGATTAAATAGTATCCTTTTTAGGTAATAATAATAATAATAATATTTATTAATTAATCTGCTACTTTAATATCACTTCCCCTACCCCACCTACAATTATGAAGTCACAGTGAATTTGTTTGATAATTTAAATATGTTTATGGAAAGTATGTGTCAGTTCCTGCATAACCCTTGCATAAATAACCAGATCGTTCTTTTGTATCCTTAAAAAATGGCAGCCATTTAAAAATTTTAATGTCAAATATTTATAAAACTACTAACTTAAAAAAAATGCAGAAAACAAAAAGTTACATTTTAGTAACCTAACAAAACAGTTTATTTTTTATTTTTTCCGCAGCTCAAAATATAACCTAGTTATCGGCGGAAAACAAAACTAAAAACATAATTTCACAACAATAATAGTACAGCAAGGAAATATGTTTTGAGTTTTTAGACGATAACTCGGTTATCTTTTGAGATACGGGAACAATAAAATACAATTTTGTTTCTTATTAAAAAAAGTTAGTGTATTTTTTTGTAAATTCAGAATTTTTAGAGATATTTGACATAATTTTGTTTTTAAATTGCCGTTCTGGGTTTTTTGTACAAGGGTTAAAGTTTAGTAACAAATACGTACAAAAAATTTGAGGTCAATACATTTTCTATTTCAAAAGTTATTAAGTGTTAAGTAAAAAAAAAAAAAAAAATGTTGGATAATTCGAAACTAAGCATTTCTGGTCCTATGTTTATTGGAACTTTTTATCTTACTTTCGCCTGTAGAAAATTCAGCCTGGCGAAGTTTGGGACACAATGTACGTTAATGATATTCTGTTGTGTTTTAAATAGTTTTATATTTCTTTGCGAGGACTTCTATTGAGTGAATGACAGGGATACCGACAATTTGGGAACTTGGGTCGTCTGCCTTTGGTACGGAATATAGAAGTAGAATTTGTTCGACTTCAGCCTTCAGACCCGGTACCGACATCCAGACATTATAAGAAGTTTGTTATGTCTAGGCTAGGTTTTGTTAAAGTATTACAGTTGATGGGCAAAACAGCTGTTATATGTCTTAAGTCGACAGCTGCTCAATAACGTAACATACATACTTAAAATTATTGTTATTTACACGACCATCCGCATGCACTATACTATATTGTTACTCACGTACGTGTACGTACACTCGGGTTTTATATGAGTCGATTTACTTCTATTTAAAATTATTGTTATTTACACGACCATCCGCATGCACTATACTATATTGTTACTCACGTACGTGTACGTACACTCGGGTTTTATATGAGTCGATTTACTTCTATTTAAAATTTTTTGTCGATTTGGTCAGCGGAGAATCGGTGTTAAATTCATTATCAAGTTTGTATCGGATTAGCTAATATTATATCTAAATCAGTCAACAGCTGACCTTCATACATACGATGGTCTATTTAACACTTTAAAAACAATTATTATAAACAACACAAACTGACTTTAACTCACGAAATAATAATTAAATTGATTTGTTTCCTCCAAACGTGTTCCAAGTAAAACCAAGCTTTTATTAAAAATGTAACAAAATGTTTGCGAATTCTTCACGCTTGGGTACGAATGAATTATCGCCCATTAAATGCAGACAGGCGTTAATACTTGCGTTTTGTCTTTTCGTCGTGGAGAAAACCACGGACTTTGGGAAGTAACAGACGATCGTAATAACAGCTGACAAATACTTCCATTTGCTGTGACGTCACTGAGCGAGGTAAATTACGTGGAAAGGGAAAAGACAAAGCTTCGACAGAGTGGAAAATAATTCCGGGCACACTGTTTCCTCTCTCGAGATTATATAGACGGGCTCAACGTCCGCAGGCTGTACGGAATGAAATTTGATATTAATTTGAATTTAAAAATACAATGTTTTACGTAAGCTCGCATTCCTTGAAGAAACCATTTCAGGGCGGTTGGTTGGAACTTGTTAAATTTGTACAAAGTTTACTATTGTAAGGCCATTCTACAAGTATATGAAATCATCAAAAGCATTAACCTACTCATCTCTGATTTACATGTATTATTTATTTACATGATATTTATGTATTACATAGACCAATTAAATACATTACAAATATTTTTTTCTATTAAACTCGAGTGGTTTTGTAATAAAGATTTTTTTATCGTTGAAATAGCCAAATTTTGCTCGTCAAAAACACTCGTAGATGTACATCTGACGGTGCTAAAAGAATGTTTGCTAGTTCATTTTAAAAGTTATTGTATGAGCTTTCTTTTTTGATGTGTAACATGACAAAACCCAAAACAACAAATGTTTACTTGTTTTTCAAAATTTTGAATTTTGAAAATCTCAAAAACCCCATAGTAATTTTTACTAGCGACTACCCATAGGAAAGACCAGTTGTTGCAGTGACTCTTACTGTAAGAAACCTAAAGTCAATGAGCACCGACCATGGTCCGCAGAACGCGTTTTGAGGTGCCATTAAAAATGTTATATATGTATTTATGAGTTTGCACTTTCACTACAACGGGTTCATTTTACGCCCGATTTGGTCCACATTTGGTACATGTTGGTTTTCTAAGTCGCTATCACGGTTCGTTAGCCAAAAAATCCAACAACCATAAAAATGTTATTAGTTATTTGTAATAATTGGTTTGTTCAACCCGGCATCCTATACCGACATAGGAAACACCAATATTGTATGCACATATGCTGTTAGTTTTAACTTACATATTATTCTTCGTCCGATTGTTTAGACTAATACACCGTCCGATAGAGAATCAAAAGAGCTACAAAAAAGTGTGTCCTGCCAGTTTTTGCTAAAATGTACGGTTTTTGAGTATTTCTGTTTAGAAATTTTCACCTGTTATTTTGAAACGCAAGAAACTGTTATTTTTTTTGGGTATAATCAGTTATTTTTCTTAAAATAGATCATTGTTACGTTAAACTTCATGCTATGTGTTCAACTCAATCTGTCAAACATTTCTCTAGACATGAATTATTTTGTAAAAAAGCAAAATGGCGGGTATCTGGAAAACTCATTTTCACGAAACTACTGGAATATCAGTTGCTTTTCTATTGCGTATATCGCCGGGTAAAGTTCGTCATATCCGCACTAGTGAGGATAAATCAGCTGATTACAACAATACAATATTGAAATAATGCCCATCTGTTTAAAACATTGTGTTGTGCTTGCTTTACTTCGAGTTTAGTCGATGTACAACTGGAAGAATTACCAGAGGCTTTTAAGAAGAAAGTTACTGAAACAAAATTCCTAACAAAGGAGTTAACATTACAAATAATACAAACTGCACAATTAACATCCACTTATCCAAACTAGGTCTTTAATTGTTCGTTTGAATATTGTTATATTGTTTAAATTCTTATTAAATATATGCCTAATCCTATTTGTTGTTCAATAAAGCAACATTTTGATTGTATAAAAACATAATTGTTTTGTTTGTTTGTAGTAAATAATAGTAAATAAACTTTTCAATTTGTAATAATCATATTTTTTGCTGTTGTATCAAATAATGTTTTGCTGTAGTATCGTGAAAAATAGTGTTTAAAATTCGAGGGAAAATGTTATTTTCAGATGCTCGTTCTCTTTAAATTGCTGTTTGCAGGAAAATTCACACTTTTCCCACTAGTTGTGAAATATACTATTTCCAGACCTACGTTCATACGAACCAACCTCTCGAGATGCACCCTGTATATTATATATTAACCTGCAAAAATATGTAAAAAGTTCAAAACCCAAATAAATATATTTATAAAATACACCAAAATTATTATTTAAGTATAAACCATATTGCATTACATAAAACTCAAACGGCTGTATTGCGGCGTCCAGAGACTCACAGTCAGTTTAAATAGCATTAAACGTCAGCAAACGTTTTCTTGTTTTTTGTTAAAACTTAAGGGAATTGGTTCATAAAAAGGACTCCAGTCTCAGGTAGGCAGCTTGTATCTGCTCTGTTTGCCGCTGAAGTCATCTTTATGACGCGTATTGCTCCGGTAATTAAACTAATTCTGTGTTTATGGAACATTATATTCCAGTTCCTAGTTATTGTAACACTCTGTATAACATGCAGGACGTATAAATATATCATTCACTATCTATCGGCTGTCCTCCAATCAGAACGGACCGCTATTGAATACATTACATTACCGTGGGAGTTCTGTTATCTTTGTTTTGGCTTATTTGTTGCTCTTTTGATTTATTGCTTCATAAAGTGAAACGGATTAACGACAGTGGCGCTCTCACAATGTACGGATATTGCTGGAGATATTGTTATGGAACGGGCAACCGTCCTGCCACAGATCATCACGAATGTTTCGTTCGAGTGTACCTGTCTAACTTAAGATCCTGAACAGATTTTAATGACTTGTAAACAATAAATGCGAACATAAACATTCACTTTTCGTATTTTTTATATGGACTGTTGTTTACATGAACTTTTTGCAGTAGTGAAATACTAACTATCAGGGGTAGGTACTCGCAGTTTAGCTCGTAGAAATGAATGAGTTCGCCGGTCAAAAAACGTATAGTAAATCTCGTTAAAACAATCTATGTTTTCCCTTCAGGCTTACACATGATCAGCTGTTCGCCAGTTTGTTTCAGAAGCATTTCACGTATATATTTTACACCTTTTACACCTTAAACGCAAAATTTTCTTCTTCCCTATACTGTATATCACCCTGTGATGATTCGCATAAGGTTCCGACCACTTTCTGAGCTGATTCTACTTGTTTGTTTTCGAGTTGTCCACCACTTTTTTATTTTCTCCACCCTATACGTAGAAATATGGAGAAAGTAGGCTTATTGTTTTCGTCCAAATTTTTGAATTTGAATTTTTAGTGGAATTATCTGTTTTGGTGCTCCCTGAACCCAAAAAAGTGTTTTTTTGGTGATGTCTGTCCATGTGTCTGTTAGGATGTACAGTGCTGGAGACCATACCAACGGTCCAATTTTGATAAATTTTGTATGTAGGTGTAGTTCTGGAATATCTCCAGACCTTTTTTCATTTTTTAAAATTTTTGACTTTTAAGGGGTTTTACACCCCAAAAATGGCAAAAAATGAGAAAAATCAAAATTTCTCAAAAACGGCTCTAACGATTTTGATAAAATTTGTCTTATTGTAGCCCTTAATGTACCGTACCATATGCAAAAAACAGCATCTTTCTGAAAATTCTCGTTTAGGTAATAATAATAACTGATTTTTGGGGGTTTTCAGCCAAAAAAGGGGTTGTTTTTCAAAAAATTTCAAAACCTTTTTTCGTGCATCTATACAGTCCTAATTAACATGTTTGGTGCAAATTTGTTCGAAATCGATCGAATAGTTTAAATAATAATAATATAATATAATATGGATGTGTGTTACATGCATCTAATACTTTCCATTGTAACATTTTCCTACTTTTGCAATTCTAAATAACCACCTCCTATGCTACTCTTGGGAAGGTTTAAAGTTTCAACTGCGAGAAAGTATGTTATCATTTATTTTTTACGAAATGTTCAATATCTTCAAAAATAAAAAATATATTAAACTCAAACTTTGCATACCTATTTGCTCCGTAATCGTTCATCACTGTAACAAAATCACGTGGATCTTTTTAAGACGAGGGCCGCCACTATTTTTCCTTACACAAATAGGCTATTCACAACTGAGTTAGGTGTACTGACGGAGATGCATATCGACGAAAATATCCACAATATCAGGTTCTATGGTCAAGCGTTATCTTATCGCGCGCCGTTAACTGTTATTGCATAGTGAGCGGAAGTACTGTGACTAAACACTATAAGTTAAAACTTCAGGCTATTTAAAAAAAATGCTGTATAGTCTTTAGTCACAGTATGTTTACCTGCATTCAAGCATTAAAAAGAATAGCCTGAAGTTTTAACTTATAGTATGTTTACATTCATGGCGGCCCTCTTCTTAAAAAAACCCAAACACATTTTTTAGAATATTTTAAAAATGGCGGCCGTTTAAAAATGTTTTTGTCAAATATCTAGAACTCCGCAAACTTTACAAGAAATTTAAAAGATACGAAAAATATTACTTTGTCAATCACAAAAACAACGGTTTTTTTATTTTGTCTGTAGCTCAAAGGATAACAACGAAAAAATGTATGATACAAGCGGTGTAGATCCGACACAAACATGAAGATGAAATGCTATTTCTGTATAAAAAGTTGTTTTGTAAAAAAAACAAATGACGGATAATTCCAAAACAAGACATAGGTTTCCGGACCTATGTTTATATGAACTTTTATTATTGATAGTGGAATCAGCTCAGCAAATGCTCGCAACATTACGCGAATCATCCTGTGTACTATAAGAGTAATATGTGCCAAGTTTCTGGTCTCTAAGTAAGTAGCGAGTGTACGAATTATTTATTTTTAAGGGTATTTTTCTCATTTCACCCCTTAGTGTCAAGCAATCGAGACGCAAATGGTATTTATTTCTTATAAATCGCCTAAGAATAATATTTATTTACAGAATTTCAGCTATATACTGTAGTTTGTTTATAGGAAGTTTGTATAGTGGGCGTTACCACATTTTAACCCCTTAGATGGTAGCGATCTAAGTTTATGGAATAAATGTATCAACTTTCGTTCTTTAGCTCGTGTTTTAGGGGTCGGTATTCCGATGTTCATCTCTTAAACGCGATGCGAGAGCTATCACTTTGTTATGTATTACTCACAAATTAATTTGTATTTATAGAGATAGATATTATGCATTTGAGTATTTATAAACATTCATAGTAGGTAACGTAAAACAAGAAATGATAAAATATATTTTTTTTGGCAAGGAGGTTGGCACGCGAAGCACGCAATGGCTTACCCTAAATAACTAATACAAATTTACCTGGACATAGTCATAGCAAATGAAATACAAGCGCGTACTTAATTATAGTTTATGTTTGACTTTTGCAATTTAATTACATTATGCGCATGATAGAAAGAACAATTTCTAGCTAATAACCACTTACGAAGTTGTTTGCCACCTCTATTTTTAACAATTCAATACAATTTGGCCTGGATCAGACGAAAAGTGAAACGCACTCTACACGCGTGCGCAGCGCGACCTGTGTATATACGTAGTATTTTCTCTAGCCACGGTAGACTGAGTTCGCTTGATCGAGACGAGAATGGAAACGGTGTTTCCTCACTCAGTCGCGTACGTCACAGACAGTCTACGCGCATGCGCCGCGTGTACTGTGTTAATACGTAGCATAGGGAACCAATAGGCGCTTGGGTATTGTATTGAACACGTTTTATTATTTATTTAATTTTTGTTGACGTATTAAACTAAATGACGAAATCAGCTTTTGTATGTTTGAACCGTTGTTTACTGTTTTCAATTCTATTCGTTCACTTCGTTCTTAAAATAAAAACTACTCAGGCCCACGGACAACAAACTGCGATGCATAAAAACTATTGTTTCTAGAATCTTGAAAGTTTCACTTCTAACGCGCGAGAGTTTGACGCACTTTTTATTTCTAACATTTAAATCGATTAAAATCAGAGGTTAGTTTAACGAATTAAACTGTCGATTTATGATAACAGAAAGACCCACAGAATGCGCGATAAAAGTGCCGAAAAGTCTGAAACCCCACATTTTGCTATCGCGGAACTTTTACGGGTCTTATGAAACGATTACGTACCCGGGATGCAAAGTACAGCCGTAAAACAATAAAGTTTTAGCGATTGAAAATCTTTCCAGCGAGATCTAACAATATACAAACAGCTGATTTTGTTGATTCAACGATTCCAAGAAGAAGAACAAGTAGACGGAGACATGAATTAATCATTTTCTTCCTTCTAATACATTTTATATTCAGTAAAATCAGCTGTTTATTTTAGTTACAATTTTAAATTTGTTAAATCTGATTCGAGCTCTTCTCTTAAAAAGGCGACTTTATATAGATTTCCTTTCTTTATGTTTGCTTTTCAATTTCAGAATCTAACTGATTTTACTTGATTATTTGTTTACAGTACTTGTGCTTCGAATGTAATGCTATTTGTTTCAATTATGTTTTCAAACATCTATTGTGAGTTTAAAAACAATATGGTTATAAAACCAATTTTACTGTCATATAATATTGTCTATTCAGTTAAGATAAAAACACCAGGTGAGATGTTTTGCCCGTAGTTTATTTTACTTTCTCACTATACTATAGTATAGAGAACGTATAGTGATCGCAAAAAAAAATCGATGTTGAGATATTTGTGGAAATATCCGTTTTGGGACCCCTGAGTCCAAAAAAGTGGTTTTCCAAAATGTCTTTCTGTATGTCTCTATGTCTGTATGTATACAAAGCTGGAGAGAAAACTATTCGATCGATTTCGAACAAATTTGCACCAAATATTGTTTTGATAAAAAATTTGAGCATTTTCATCAAAAATCGACGTATTATAATTCATGCTTTTTTTGGGTGACAAAATAAAAGTTCCCCTAATGGAGTATAAACACCCTAAACATGTTTATACATCTATAACGAGTTAAATAAAGTCATAATGCCTATACAAAATTTGAGCATTTTCATCAAACATCGACGTATTATAATTCATGCTTTATTGGGTAAAAAATAAAAGTTCCCCTAATGGCGTTTAAACACCCTAAACATGTTTGTACATCTATAACGAGTTAATTCAAGTCATAATATGCATATACAAAATTTGAGAATTTTCATCAAAAATCGACGTATTAATTCATGCTTTTTTTGGGTGAAAAATTAAAGTTTCCCTCATGGCGTATAAACACCCTAAACACGAGTTAATTCAAGTCATA
>JAGFPH010000419.1:109656-129514 GCA_018207615.1 Philaenus spumarius | reverse complement strand
TTCATCAAAAATCGACGTATTAATTCATGCTTTTTTTGGGTGAAAAAATAAAAGTTCCCCTAATGGCGTTTAAACACCCTAAACATGTTTGTACATCTATAACGAGTTAATTCAAGTCATAATATGCATATAAAAAATTTGAGCATTTTCATCAAAAATCAACAGATTATATTTCTTGCATTTTTTGGGTGAAAAAATAAAAGTTCACCTAATGGCATATAAACACCCTAAACATGTTTGTACATCTATAACGAGTTAATTCAAGTCATAATATGCATATACAAAATTTGAGCATTTTCATCAAAAATCGACGGATTATAATTCTTGCATTTCTTGGGTGAAAAAATAAAAGTTCCCCTAATGGCGTATAAACACCCTAAACATGTTTGTACATCTATAACGAGTTAATTCAAGTCATAAGCTGATGGTAAGTATCGTCGTACATTACACAAAATACTTAATGCGGAGGTTAGAACTGCGTGAAGAAACCAAACCTACTCCAAAGGTAGTGAATTAAAACAGTAAAGTAAACTGTAAAGTACGCATGCGTCGGTCCTGAGTACCGGGGAATAGGAACTAAGGGATGAAGTATCAGTGTCTGCTTGTCTGCGTCCGTCAGAACACTAACTTCCTGCGTGTCTAGTTAGTGAAGTGCGACGTGTGTCTAGTGTATTGCTAGGTTAGGATTTACCGACGTAAAGGTAAACTTTCAAATATATTGTCACTTTTAGCTTGCGTAATCTTAACTTTGAAGGGTCAAATTACTGTCACACTTAAAATGGTCAAAATTTGTTCTGATTCTAATTTTGTTCTACACGTATTCCTGTACAAGAAAATACAATATAAGCCACGATTCGCCTGAATTTATACCCGAAAAAAATTTCTCTGAAAAAGCGCACACTTTTGAGGACTTTAATATTTTTTTAGCCTATTTTTTGATGTTGTTAATGTAGGCTCTAAATCGTTTAATAGTATATAAATATTGTATACTTGAATTAGCGAGTAATATTTCTAAATAACTACCTTCATTACAAGATCTTACATTTTTTACTACTTTTTATGCACATTTAGATACCTAGATATCTTTGTAAATAGGCTAGAGGCAAACAATAAAAATTAAGTTGACACATATAGAAACTACACATTGTACCAACATAAACTTACATAAAGACACAACCCTCTTTAAAATAACACAAAAATGAAAAATCCACACAGTAATTTTTATATTAAAAAACATCAATTTAAAAATACCTCTTCATATTGGTTGATTTTTTACGTTTTACCTGTGATAGTTTTTTTGTAAAGTCAAGTTTATAGTTTTTTCAATTGTTTACCCTATTGCTTACATAATTTTTGTTTAACCTATATAATGCACAAACTGACCCGTACGGCGTTACCCGTGGTGGTTGGTATTTTTAGTCTTTTTAACGTAATTGTATTATTTTTAAGTGTTCAGTCAGTGAGTGGTATTTGGATTTTATATATATAGATCTTAAATAATAAAAGCACTATTGTCATAATAATAAAAGATCTGAAATTATGATTTTAGTAATTTTGACCCTCCCAAACCCTTACTAAAATTTCGAAATTTTTCATACCCTTTCTTAGCGAGCGCCTATGGCCCTAGAGGAAGCTACATACCAAATTTCATTCCAATCTGTTCGGTAATTTTGGAGAAATCGTGATTTAGTAATTTTTACCCCTCAAACCTTCCTAAAATTTCCAATTTTTTAAAACCCTTTCCTAGTAAACACCTATGGCCCTAGAGGAAGCTACATACCAAATTTCATTCCAATCCGTTTGGTAGTTTTGAATAAATCGTGATTTAATAAGTTTAATCCCCCCAAACCCCCCTAAAATTTTGAATTTTTTCAAACCCTTTCTTAGTAAGCACCTATGGCCCTAGAGGAAGCTACATACCAAATTTCATTCCAATCCGTTCGGTAGTTTTGAATAAATCGTGATTTAATAACTTTGATCCAACCAAACCCCCCCTGAAATTTCGAATTTTTTTCAAACCCTTTCTTAGTGATCACCTATGGCTCTAGAGGAAGCTACATACCACATTTCATTTCAATCCGTTCGGTAGTTTTTGAGAAATCGTGATGAGTGAGTCAGTCAGTGAGTGAGTGAGTGAGTGAGTGAGTGAGTGGTATTTCGCTTTTATATATATAGATTTGTTTTAAATATACCACTTTCATTGTAACATCGCTTAAATTAAAATTAATAATTATTTTTTATACCTATGTACCGATTAAATGGATTATTGTTTATTTAATTATATCCGTGCTGGTGTGCCATGCAATTCTAGTAAAAGCATCGAATCCAGTGATCGAATCCTTGAGAAGGCTGCCTGTGATATTACATTGGTAAAGTACTGGAGCGCGACTTGAATGTCCACACTTTTGTTTTTACTAATGCCGGTCTTATTTTCAGTTTCAGCCATTTGCCTACGAAATTTAATGTGCAGAAAACTCCAATGCATAGTAGGTAAAAAGTGACTCGACTGAAAACTGAAAATCTTGTTTTTCGTCTTGTTTATAAACAAATAACTTTAATACAAATGTACAATTTGCAGTTTTCGTCACCTACGAATTATAATTTAGATGTTCACGAACGATTTCATGCAAATTACAAAAGACTATCTTCAAAATTAGATGAAAGATAAGTTATAATGAAGAGGACTGTATGGGACTGTTTCGTCCTGGTATTGCAGTTGGCCATATGGTTCAACATGTTAACATGGAAACTCGGTTCTCTGCACAAAATGTATTTAACTAAATAACTGTGCAATAACTGTGTTTAAGGTTCTCACTGATGTTTGTTCCTCAGTGTCACAGGATGTCTTTTACTTTCTCACTATACAGTACTATAGTATAGAGAAAGTGTAGTGATCCAACAAAAATCGATGTTGATATGTTTGTGGAAATATCCGTTTTGGGACCCCATGAGTCCAAAAAAGTGGTTTTTACAAAATGTCTGTCTGTATGTCTCTATATATACAAAGCTAGAAAGAAAACTATTCGATTGATTTCGAACAAATTTTCACCAAACATGTCAACTAGGCCCTGTATAGATGCAGGAAAATTTTTTTTTGAAAAGTTGTGAAAAACAACCCTCTTTTTGGCCAAATTGTCTTAAGCTTATGATCCGAATCAGCTGTTTTATATGTAACTAGTGGATACACCCGCGTGCTCCACTATCCAACTCCGTTGGAATCTTCTATACACATAATTATGTTACTTTTTCTTTATAATAAATGTGTAGGATTAATAATAACCCCAAAGATAAGATGGTGATTAATGTTAAATGTACAAATCTAATTATTCCTGATATTTATAATTATAACTATACAACAGCAGTTATAATAAAAGTTAAAAGAACCAGCAAGACTCAGGTCTACACTTTAATAAAAACCCAACTTAAAAGTTAGAAATACAAATAATTGCTTTTAACTTTGAAATCAGCTATTAATAGAAATATTAGAGCAAACAACTGTTTTATATGTTATTTTATTCAATCGGTTGCTATGGTAATGAATGTAAATACATTTAAGAAATATTTTTTTGTTGATTCATATTTAGGCCTAACCTAAGATTTTTTTCCGAATAAATTTACAAATATCGAAATAAAAATATATTTTCAAAATGAATAGCCTTTGATGCTCCTGGACTATTGTTACTCAAGGATCGTGTAGCTTTTTATTAGAAAACTATTTTTTCAATCGGTTCAGTAGTTCCAGAGATTACCCCTTACATAAAAACAAACAATAAACAAATATACCTCTTTATATTATAAGTATAGATATAGATTTTACTGGGTTCTTATATTGTGTAGTTTTCTGTGTACTTCTGACTCGTTTGTATGAAATTGCACAGCCAAATTTTCCAAAGCACCTGTTCTTTTTAAATTGTTTTTATAATCGTAACATTCCAGAGTTCCGGTAGTCCCTAAATATGTAAAACTAATGATTTGGTTTCTTCTTTTGACCACAAACGAGTCATGTTTTCACCCTCGCTCTAGCGAAAAGTTTCTGCTTGCTCGAAACTTGATACACTCGAAGAGACACTCTGATATGACCCGTACACACGACGGACACTTCGACACTGGCACAAGTGTCGCAACCGAGTGTCATAGACAGAGACATTTGTGTACACACGATGACGCTCGATGTATACACTCAGTGTCGACACTAATGTGTCGCCGTGTATACTAGCCTTAAGAGCCACTGCAATATCTCATATTTCCAATTTAGATTCGCTAAAAATATTAATGTGTTCAACCTGAAAAAGATTTTTTTTAACATAATTATCGCAGATTATATTTTTAGGGACTTGTTAATATTTTATGTCCTTCCTGAAATACACTTTCCAGTAATTGAGGGCTTGAAATATAAATCCTGTCGGGGTTTGTCGTTTGACGAAGATAAGTGGAACTATTCAGCCATATCGCAGATTTCATGTTTTAAATATAACATTCATGAAACAACACACACAAATGATATATTATTTAAAATAGAAGATTTTAGACTATAAAATGGAACAACAAACAAAAATCTACTTTTTTAAACCTTTTTCCCCATTTACATCGCAATGAAAACTACGCAATTATACAACAACTAGCTGACCCGTACGGCGTTGCCAGTGGTGGTTGGTATTTTCAGTTTTTTTAACGTAATTGTATTCTTTATAAGTGTTCAGTCAGCGAGTGGTATTGGGCTTTTATATAATATAGATCTTAAATAATAAAAGCACTATTTTCATAATAATAAAAGATCTGAAATTATGATTATAGTAACTTTGATCAACTCAAAACAGTCCTAAATTTTCGAATTTTTTCAAAAACTTTCTTATTGAGCACCTATGGCCCTAGAGGACGTTGCATACCAAATTTCATTCCAATCCGTTCGGTAGTTTTGAAGAAATCGTTTTTTAATAAATTTGATCCCCCTAAACCCCCCTAAAATTTCGAATTTTTCAAACCCTAACTTAGTGAGCACCCATGGCCCTACAGGAAGCTACATACCAAATTTAATTTCAATCTATTCCGTAATTTTGGAGAAATCGTGATTTAGTCATTTTACCCCCCAAACTCCCCTAAAACTTCCATTTTTTTAAAACTCTTTTTTAGTGAACACTTATGGCATTAGAGGAAGCTACAAACCAAATTTCATTCCAATCTGTTCGGTAATTTTGGAGAAATCGTGATTTAGTCATTTTTACACCCCAAACCACCCTAAAATTTCCAATTTTTTAAAACCCTTTTTTAGTGAACACTTATGGCCCTAGAAGAAGCTACATACCAAATTTCATTCCAATCCGTTCGGTAATTTTGAAGAATTCGTTTTTTAATAAATTTGATCCCCCCAAACCCCTCCTCAAATTTCGAAGTTTTTCAAACCCTATCTTAGTGAGCACCTATGGCCCTAGAGGAAGCTACATACCAAATTGCATTCCAATCTGTTCGGTAATTTTGGAGAAATCGTGATTTAGTCATTTTTACACCCCAAACCCCCCTAAAATTTCCAATTTTTTAAAACCCTTTTTTAGTGAACACCTATGGCCCTAGAGGGAGCTACATACCAAATTTCATTCCAATCCGTTCGGTAGTTTTGAAGAAATCGTGATTTAACAACTTTGATCCCCCTAAAATTTCGAATTTCTCCAAACCCTTTCTTAGTAAGTACCTATGGCCCTAGAGGAAGCTACATATCAAATTTAATTTCAATCCGTTCGGTAGTTTTTGAGAAATCGTGATGAGTGTGTCAGTGAGTCAGTGGTATTTCGATTTTATATATGTTACCGGCAAAGTACGAAATCAGGCATTATATAGAATGACTAGGCATTATATACAATGCCTAAACCGGGGCAGGTAAAGTATGAAATATCGCGCATTATATACTTTGCCTAGTCATTCTATATAATGCCCGCAGGCGCATCAGGCAAAGTATGAAAACACTGTTTCAAGTCTCAACATGTTTACTTCCCCGCCCCTCCCGGCCCTCTCCCCGCCCCTCGCCCCTCCCGGCCCTCTCCCCGCCCCTCCCGGCCCTAACCCCGCCTAACCTCCGGGCTCTTCCCACGCCTAACCTCAGTTCCAACGCTACTGTTAACCTAACCTAACCTAACCTAACCTAACCTAACCTAACCTAACCTATTTTCAACTCATAATTTGAATATTTCTTTGATTTTGTATAATAAACAACTTTGATATTGTATAATAAACAATGTTCTGAACAATATTTCCCTATTTCATACTTTGCCCACTGACCCTTTAGGCATTCTATAAAATGCCTAGTCACTATATACAATGCCTAGGCAAAGTGCTGAAATTAATGTAATTTTTATTCCATTTCACACTTTGCCCAAAACCGCTAGTCATTGTATAGAATGTCTAGGCATTCTATACAATGCCTGGATTTCGTACTTTGCCGGTAACATATTGTTTAGATTAAACAATATGAACACACATTTTACAAGCAACAAACTGTTTGTTGCAGATGTAGATTATCAGAGTACTAAAAACAATAAAATACAAGAAACATATTTATTTTACAAGACCGACTTTGCCTAGCACTCGAATACGAGGACTTAGAAGTCGAAATTTCTTCCATCGTGTTAATTTTTGTGCTCTTGTTATACAATAGTGTCCAACGTTATAATAGACCAGAAGGAGAGTTTGTCAAGTATGAAGTTAAACAGTTCTAGTGATCTTTCCTGGTATAATATCATTTAGTCCGATTTAAAATCATTATATGTTTAAGTTTGTGACAAAATTACATCTTAAAAAAAAAAAACTGAACCTTAAAGAATATTGACAGAATAAAACTTGAACACCGAATCTCACAACTAATACGTTTATTTACTTACACGAGTTTCAAAGACAAAGTCGCCATCTTCAGGGTTGTACGAACTACAATAATTAACTATAACTAACCTATAAATGTTCCACGTATTTATACAATACTTAAAACCACATTAAAATAGCTTTGTCGGCTGTTGAGAATAATCTTGGTAAAATGTTACGCAATCCTGAAGGTAAAATTCAAGAACAGGTAAAATTCGGTATTAATCGTATTAACTGTGAAATGTGTCCCAAGAAATATATATTCCATACTAAAAGAAGCAAAAAGACTTTTCACTTAAAATCTAATAAACCTGATAAATCTTCTATGTTTAAGCATTGTTTAGATGAAAACCATAGTGTTAAAATAGAAACTCTTTGTTGTTGAAATGTATAATAAATCCAAACAAAATATATATATATGATGTGCTTGGGAAACTTTGTATATTAACAAAAATGACGCAGCACAGATGTAAATAATTCGAACCGCTGTCGAGAGTTGAGCGAATTTACAAACTTAAGTTTATATATTTTAGGGTTTCAACCATATGTTTGGGAAATAGTAGAATTCGTTTTGCACATCAGCCTCCATCCCTGGCTTCGGTCAGCTCGCAGCCTCGAGCATGTGGCCTCGGTTTATGTACTAGCAGAGGACAAAATCGCTTTTAATAGTAGAATGTTTAGGGTAATGTTACGATATTTTACATTTTGATCGATTTTATTAGAACCATACGGGTTATTTCGTCGTGTAAAAAGCAAAATGTGCTGAATAATATCCTATAAATAGGCCTATATTGGTTTTAGAAATCACCTCAAACATTTTTAATTCTAGTACGAAAAATCCAAAACATTTTTACCTGCGGTCAAAAAAGTGCTTCCGGTTGTTTGATATTTTTGGCTAACGAACTCGTCAGAGCGACGCAGGAAACCGACGTGTGTACCAAATTTGAATCAAGTCAGCCTTAAAATTCGTCCGTTAGAGTGCGTACACACATATATATATAATTTTCAATGACACCCCAAAGCGTGTTCTGGGGACCTTGACCAGTGCTCATTGACTACTCCCGACCTTAGGTCTGACCATAAGAGTCACTGCAATAGCTCATCTTTCCTATGGAAATTCACTAATAACGAATTAGGACCTATTCAACATTCTTTATTAATATTATAGTAAATTTAATGTAAGCTGTGTTTTTAGTTTTTAATGTTTCAGTAATATTTAAAGCATGACATTTTTGGTAATAACGTTTACAGGGTGAGAACGGGGATAGTTCCATCGATATTAATGATTTTGAATAGGCTATACACGGAAGAAAGGGGGAGAGTCCTGCATAGGGAGCAGCTCTTTTTGGCTTAGTATTGTTCATGCGTATACCGTGATCAAAAGTTTTAAGGTTATGTTTGTTTACTTTTGGCATTTTCGTATACTTTATGTTTAATCTATAGTTAATTATTATTAGATTAGCCAGTCACAAACCAACAGAGCTTGAGTCAATCGCAATGGACTTTCAGAAGAACCTTCCAACGCCCAACATAACCACAAACGACGTGTATTTAACAGTGATCAAGTTTAATATTCATGTACTTTCTACCGGTGATTCTACCGGTATTTTTATGCATATGACGTATGGCAAAGCAGAAGAGGAAGTGTCTTCGTTTTTATTTCATTATGCAATGTGCATACTGGACCCTGCAGTGAAAGAATTAGACATATTTTGCGATTCATGCGGAGGTCAAAATATAAACTGGACTCTCTTCCGAATGGCACATAACTTAGTGTGTAAAGACTCGTTAAAGTGAAAATGCACTTTCCAATTAGAGTGTGACAGAAACATGGCAAACGCGAACAACATAATGGATTGAACTTCCTAAGGACTGGGTTTGATGAGTTCAAGGGCGAAACCACCACCTTTTGTTGTTATGGAGAATTTAGTTCGATGTACATTGTGCAAAGAAATGTCCATTCAAATTAAGGCCGATTAGGGAATTGCCTAAGAAACCACCACTACGGCCACTGGGATGGTAGTGTGGTGAATAAGCATGGGTCAATTCCTCAAGATGAAGATTCACTACGTCAAGGAGAATTTCTACTGCCTGATCCAGCTGATGAAGGTAATTAAACACTAAATTATACTTATAAAATAATTGTTTTGTTATTACAGGTTAAACTGATATAATATGTTGGTACAATACACCCAAATGTCAGTAAACATTAGGTTATTGTTTTCAGGCGCTCTACCCGTAATTCATGAGAAGTACATAGATCGTCAAGCTTTTGAAAAAGTTTTGTGGGAAAGACGCTAAAGCAATATAGCAATATCCCTAAAATGGTGCCAGGAGAAACGCAACAAAGTCTGAAAAAAGTTGAAGATGAATAAAAGAAATTCGTAAAACAGCAGAAAGAAGGAAAATAGTAACATCAAGTTAAATAAAAATTAAAAACTTGTATCGTTTGTCAAAACATGTATTCTTTTACTTACTTTATACTTTTAGATAAATAAAGTTTAAAATTCCCGTGTAAAAAAGTGAATCGACGTCTTTCTTTTAGCTTAATATTTATCTAATACATTATTTTAATGGAGATTTATTTATAATAGGTCTCCTACATGTTATGAAAATATATAGTGCAATCGGTAACATTTTCTTAAGGAAAGGAAATATTCTATAATAGATTTAAAGTTTAAAACTCAGTTACTCAACAATTGAAAATTTAGACTCTTCCCCTAATCCCCGTGGACCCTTCGTATGTAAGCCTAAATGGTAAACATAGATTGTACGCGTTTGGGCCAGTGAACTCTCAATATTTACTCAACATTTCTTTTATTACGTCTGAGAGCGAAGCCGCTACTACCCTTGGCCTGTAATATATTACATTTATCAAGATAAAAGTTTTCCGTACAACATTGGCGATGAAAACTTGTTGCAAATTTCCCTTCACAATAAACAAACGAAGCGGGTTTGATTTATGCGGGTCAATTCCAGCTGTAGTTTATCCGACAGGAAAACAAATGGGGGTGTTATAAGGAGGAGGGGGGAGGGGGGTTTACATACGGAGTGAAAACAGAGGATTTCTGGGAAGTATTTGTGATACTGTGCCTAGTGTTGCGGTGAAAGAACAAAACATCGGATTCACTTTCTGTCGGGAAGAATGTGTGCTGGCTGTTGAGTCGAAGGAATATTTTAAACCAGGGGAACCCCCTGCTTGCTCCACACGCCGACCCCGTTAGAACCTTCTACACACATAACCGTGTTATGTTCTCTTTATAATAAAGGAGTAGGATTAATAATAACAACCCCAAAACTAAGATGGTAAATGATGTTAAATGTTCAAATCAAATTAATTCGTATATTTTATAACAGCAGTTATAATATAGGTTAAAAGAACCAGCAAGGCTCAGAAAACCTAACGTAAAGGTAAGAAATACAAATAATTGCTTCAAAGTTTGAAATCGGGTGTTAATAATTAGAGCAAACGGCTGTTTTATATGTCATATTATTTAATCGGTTGCTATGGTAATGGATGTAAATAGATTCAAGAAATATATGTTGGTTCATCAGTCTAGGCTTAACCTAAGCATATTTTCCGATTAAATTTACAAATATTGAAATAAAACATGTTTTTATCAAAATGAATTATAGCCTATGTTATTTAGGTATAGAGAAGCTTTTTATTAGTAAAAATATTTTTTTCAATCGGTTCAGTAGTTCCAGAGATTACCCCCTGCACATACAAACAAACAAATTTTACCTCTTTATAATATTAGTATAGATTTACATATTATGTTGTACAGGACGTCTTTTGTCAAATTATGCTTAGGAAAGTCTTTCAGAATTTTTTTGCGAATTTCCGTAGGAAGGATGAGCGATTGCAGTGACAGTGAGTGGTCTGCAATGGACAATGAGTACCGATCATGGCACCCAAAACACGTTATTATGTATATACGTGTGTTTGCACTCTAACGGCCGCATTTTACGTCCGGTTGTCTACGTCGCCCGGATAAGCTCGTTAGCCACAACAATCCAGCAACCGATTGTTTTGAGAGATTTTTCTTTTCATACTAAAAAAAAAACGTTTTTTCGGTTTTAACTAAAAAATGTCTATAGGATATTATTCTGCAAATTTCGTTTTTTTCACGACTTTATAGCTCGCCTGGTTCCTCCAAAATCGACAAAACGTAAAATAAAATAGAAGTACCCTGTTAAAATAACCCGGGGCCGGTGATCGAATTGTTTTTGTTTCAGGGTATTGACGTTAACTTGATTATTTTTCAAGGTAGGAACAAGTTCAAAAATCCATTTTGTATTGTAACGTTATTCCAAACGTGCCAACCGATTTAAATAAAGTATGATATCATTCAGCCTTGCAGACTATATTACCAACCTAGTTGACACATAAACATTGAGAAAGCATCCATCCAAATAGCAGGGGCAACATTGTCTAATCCGATAGTACACATATTAGCCACTATACAGCGCCCCATGCGTTTCACTTTGCTTCACAGAATTCATAGCTTAGAAATTTATTTTTGGAAGCGCCAGTATAGAATGTAACTCAAACGTTTTTGGGTGTTTAAAGTTTCTGTGACACTTTTAATGTTTGAGTTTATAGTTATTGTGAGTTAACTGTGTGTCCTTAAATATGGATTGATGCCTACATTTCCAGTTTTTATACTGGCTGAAGCAGTGGCGGATTCAGGACCTAATCTGGGGGGAGGAGGGATAACACTTCCGAGGTATGCAAAATAACTGGTAGGTTTTGGGGGGATTTCTAGAAAATTAAAAATATGTCAAAGCAAAACGTTGAATTTGAATGGAAATATTCTGGTTGACAACAATGTTTTACTTGTTAAATTCTTAATTTTTGTATTTACTGATGTCTAAAAACTTTGTTTTGGCATCAGTCTTCGTACAGCGCAGTTTTGATTGTTTGCTTGAGATCTTACTCTCACTTGTATTAAATTCGTCAAAATATTACACTTTTTACGACAAAACATTACTTTTTTACGACGTCTAATGAGTGAAGCTCTGATTTTTAGACATAAGCCCCGAAACGAGTAAGAAAAAGGAAATAGAAGTCACAGATGATGTGACGATGTAACGTATCACTTAGGCCTATAACCATATTGTGAGTGAGAACAATATTTGTTCACCATAGGCCTACAATACTTTTGACTTCAATGAAATTCAACAAATCTATTTCGGATTTCAATTTTATTCACAAATTAAAACGTGCGTAGGCCTACAAGCCTATAATATCAGTTGCCCACAGGGGGGTGGTTCATGACGCAGATTGCGTCATTGGGATTGTAGGGGGGTTGTTCGAAAAATGTTGAGGAAACACACAAATTAGAAGCAGAGTACATCAAATTAAAATGTTTAGTTTGTAAATGGAGAGTAAAATCGCAGTCACTATTTAACTTTCACCTGTACCATCGACCGTAGAATAAAATAGACTGGACATAGCCCATACCAAACTGTTCAGTTGGAATAGTGTGCCTAAGTCCGCCATCACGGGAACGTCTAGAAAGCCGAAACGTCTCGGAGTGACGCTAAAATTGTAATGCACGTGTTTCAAATACACTGTTGTTTTAAACACTTACAACACTCTGATTCCTTTGAATTTTTTCACACTGACAGAATATTAGTGTGGAATGATAATGGTATACAAATTATGAATTATAAAAAATCTTTAAAGATATAAATAAATTATCAAAGCTAGGAATTAATATGGAACTTTAAATTGTGGCATGAAAAAGTTGTTCTGTGAGGAACCTTTTTTGTTTTTTGGTCAGAGACGAGGAGTAAGCGTAAAGGTTTGAGCCAATAAGTTAAACCTGATGAAATACATTTTTTCAATAAATTAGCTCAAGTAGCAGGTTAAAGATACGATTAAGTGCGCACCAGAATCTCGCTCAATTCTCACGGTGCACGCCGACCATCTTGTTATAGTATTCGCACACGATTTATTGTCTCTAAGGTTTTTTAAGTTACTTACATAGCTTTAGTAATACATTTTATCTGTTTTCCCCCGTTAATACAAAAATTTATTTTCATTACCACCCAAAGATTAAAGGTAAAATGATTTAGAATGTTGTATGATACTAATGATTTATTTTAAATCTAAACATTGTCTATCATTTAATCAACATGGCTTAGCAAACTATATAAATACTATTACTTTAAATAAGCAATTATTGGATCTATCTTAGAATCTTTGTTTCTGTCGCGGATCTCAAAAACGGCTCTAACGAATTCAAAGAAATTTTGTATTTAGGTGTAGTTTTGATTTTTAAATACACCCGTATAGTTGTATTTCGTGTAAAAACGCAATTTTTTGAGAAAATCTAATTTAAAGGTTGAAAAATTTGAACATAGGGTCTTATGGTTGCCATGTTGGTTACAAAATAACATCGAAATAGTAAATAAAGCGATCAAAACAGCTGTTTATAAACAAATCAATTTATACTGTTTTAGCACGTTGGAAATAGAGTGGAATAGAACTGAGATTGAGTATTATCCAAACTCAGCTGTTCATTGGATAGTTTTTAATTACTGTTAAAAAACAAGCTAATTTATACTGTTTTAGCACGTTGGAATTAGAATAAATTGGGCCTGATTTAACAATTTATTATGTCAAAAAAAAAGGTAAACTTGGCAAAGATGGATAAATTCCAATAGTCAACTTTTTAATATAGGCCTGGCTCATTTCTGAAACATAGTATTGAAGTTATACTATGTTTACCATTCATAGGCCAATTATTGTAATCAGTCAATTTCCAATATAATAATTAGTTTTTGTGGTTGGAAATAAATTCATTATTTTCAGTTTCAAATAGAAAATGTACCAGCAATTGTTCTAACTTTAGCTTTATTTTATTCTATTTGTACGGTAATAAAAGCGTGTTTCAATGGCATATTGTTTTTATTTTAACTAATTTTTATGGGGAGGGGGGGGGGTAGGTATTACAAATTGTGTTGGGTCTGCGTCACTAAACTTGGGGGAGTGGGCACCACTGTACAATATAATATGCTTATTTATTACTTGCGGAGTTATCTGAGGATAGATTTTTAGTGATTTTATTATTTGTTACTATCCTTCATTATTTATTATTACCTTTTTAGAATTACAGTAAATGCTGAACAAAAGGATTTTTTATTTTGGAAAAAACATTAAAAATAAAACTCGTTCTTCGTTTTATTAAAACACGTAAACATAGGCCTATCGCCTGTATGTACGTGAACAACTGTGTCAGAATAAACATTGAGCTTACCTATTTATGTGTTCTATTTTTTTTTTCTTAAGAAAGATGTTATTTTTGAAGTTCGTTTCATATTCGTTCAAAACCATTTCTCAATAAAATATCAAACAAAAATACAACTAAAATACACCAACAAATTAGAAAACTTGATCTGTTTTTGAAGAAAACAACTATCTAAAAGAGCTAAGGAAACCATAGACTAGATATTTTAATAGATAAGTTGCTTAAGCCGAAAACGAAGCAAAGCGTAACGTGCGCATACATCGGCAGAAATGTGAACCAACCGATGCAACTTCAATACGCAAAACACAAACTTGGAACTGCAACATTTCTTTCCCGACCAATATTTCTATGCGTTATTCTCGCGTTTTTCCGGTAGAAATCAGAACGTAATAAGTAAAATTTTTGTTTCGGAGTTCGGGAGGGACTATTGCCCCCTTTGCCCCCCCCCCTGGATCGCGCTTGGGGTTCCCAGTTCTACCTACTAAAAAAACATGAATACTAATGATTACTGAAAACTACGGTACCTCTATGATTTTTTCGCATTGATTAGTTACCAAATTCTAAAATGATTGCAACCTAACTGATTTAATAATATTCATAAAATTTATAGTTTACACATTATTGTATTAACTTTTAAAACGCTAAATGCAATAATTACTAGATAACATTGGGAACTATTTACTTCTAATTTATTCTTAGGGATCAAGTAGAAATGAGGAGTAGTAAGATTAAAAAAAATGTATATATGAAGTTCTGTCTAATATTTTCCACTTAGTAACATGTAACTCACATGACAAGTGTCCTTTTATCAGGGTGTATCAGACCGGGTAGCCGGCTTGTATAGCATTGAAACGAGTATACTTAGACATTTAGTTTAAACTGATAACCCCCTATTTCAACCCCAAGGAATTTAGGAAAAATATTTTTAACCCTCTAAAATGCCCCAAAAGGGTATTTTATGGGGGTGTGGGTAGGTTTTTGGGAAATTTTCAAATGTAAAGGTCGTGTTGTACCTCATTTTAAAGATCTCGGTACACTGATCATTAAAACATTTTTTTTCATTTATCTTGCACCGCCAATACAGGGTGGTCCGAAACATCATAAAAACTTAAGTTTACATATCTTTTTACATCTGACATAAAATTTGTTTAACAGCTACAATTTTTAAAGTACATTGACAAAGATGTGACCTTTCAAACAATATTTAACTTTGGTAGGTTTTCTCACATTTTTAGCAGGTTTCAAAATTTACAACTTTTAGAAGTTTAAAAAGTCAATACCTCAAAATTTTCAAATTGCAATGTGGGTCATCTTACATATCAAATTGAAGCCCTTACAATTATCATCATTTTTCATATTTGCATTTTTTTCATTTCTCTATTGGCTTAAAATTTACAGAAAAAAGAAAAAATATTTTTTTCTTAGAATTACTGAGTTTTTGTGTACGTTATAGGCTTAAAAAATAACTGCTCACCGGTTAATTCCCTGGAACAGCTTACAGGTGTTCAAATTGTCGTCCATTTTGTTTCATACACAAATCAACACGGGTTGGAAAGGAATCAACTGCTCGCAGTACTTCCTCCGTGTTTATCGACGCCACTGCATTTCTTCTCTTGTAGTAGGCCGATTTCTGTACACAATTTCTTTGAGTCTTCCCCATAAATAGAAGTCCATACATGTTAGATCAGGAGACCTCGGAGGAAAGTTTGTTGGGCCATCCTGTATTGACGTGCAAGATAAATGGAAAATTTTTGTTTTAATGATCAGTGTACCGAGACTTTTAAAATGAGGTACAACACGATCTACCTTTACATTTGAAAATTTCCCAAAAATCAACCCCCACCCCAAAAAATATCCTTTTGGGGCATTTTAGAGGGTTGAAAACATTTTTCCTGAATTCCTTGGGGTCGAAATAGGGGGTTATCAATTTAAACTAAATGTCTAAGTATTCTCGTTTCAATGCTATACAAGCCGGCCACCCGCTCTGATATACACCCTGTATATTACTAGGGGATCTGCTCCAGCTAGCCAACCCTCACGGTGACTCATGAACAAAAAGCGGTGTTACATAATGAATTCAAACGATTTCCCGCGTACAGTTTGAGCGACGAAGCACGGTGCATAACTCATAAATTTAAGTGGAAATAAGTTAAAAAAATGTTTTCCAAATCCCACACTCTAAGCAACACGGAAATATTTATCGAGGGTGGTCCCAGCTTTTCATCAGCTATTCGAGAAAACATCTGACAGTCAGCTGAGTCTGAAGTTTCGTAATATAAAGTCTGTCGGAGTCTTAATCCACGCTTTCTTAAAGAGAATGTTTGCCGACTCGGATAAACACTCTATTAGCCTCCAACACGGGTACGCTCCATTAGTCTCGACGCGAGGTAACTAAGCAACCTGGCTGAATTGTTTGGTTAAGATATGAACGTTTATAGTTAAGACAACATTTTCTGTTTGTGCAAACCTCTTGCTAAAATATTGCTAATACACACACGGCTGTGAAACTAAGAGCGGTGATGCTGGATGGAGGGAAATTTCCCGGACGGGGGGATACTTTGTGCTAATAAATTGGGATTGAAATTAATCAGGTTTTACTACAGTAGATAGCGGAGGAAAAGTTTACAGCTAGAAAAAATGTAACGTGGCGTTTTTTAAACACAGTTAAGATAGAACGATGTGACAGTAATTTCAGTTTTGTTTTTACCGCTTTTTGTTGTTTTAAGTTACCAAAGGTATTTATTTTACGCCATTATAAGTATTATAACTACACTCCGGTTTGACAATATCGATACCAACCTACTACATTTTAGAAAAGAAATATTATAATAGAAACTCTTTATATGTCTCACTCTACATAACCAAATATTTTTATAAAATAACTTTTGCAGAAGCCTAGAGGGCTCGCTTCGTTCACAAACCCCATCGGGGAAGCAAATGCAAACAGTTTATAGTATACGATGATATTTTCACAGGAATGACGATTGATTGGGACAGAGATTTTTTTTATATAGTAGAGAGGCAATTTATAAGTTAGACTATAAAATGTGACTAATGTGATTCGGTAAAACAGTATTTCTAACTGGTGAAACAGGCCTAGAAAAGAATAAAGTTGGTGTAATTAATAATTATAATGGTGACATGTGTTCGAATATAGTAAGTTTTTTCGTTGTTTGTGTTTGCCTAACCTAAAAACTGTTGGTTATAAAAATAATTGGCTGATTCTAAGTTTGCCAAGTTGGTTGTTATTTTAATAAATGTGTATGCTTTCAAGAAATGTGTTCCGTTCAGTATAGGCCTAACTTAAAATTGTGCTACGCTTATGATCCAAACCGGATGTTTTATTTTGTAATATGTAACAACAGATGCCTGAATTCTAATACAATAAGCATTATCGGTAGATTATATCTTCATTTTTAACCTAAAAAGATTGTTTTTTGCGAAGGATAATTATTAATTGATTTTAAATTTTCCAAGTTAGTTGCTACGGTAACAAATGTAACTGCATTCAAGAAACGTGTTTTGGCCTAACCTAAAATTAATTGTTTTAAGCGTTCGATCAAAACCAGCTGTTTTATTTATTATATGTATCAACAGATGTTTAAATTATAATACAGTAATCCTTTTTCATTGATTTTCCCTTTGAGTTTGTTTTTATTTAGTTAACCTAAAAAAAGCTGTTGGTTGTGAAAAATAAAAAGTTGTATATTTTGTATTAATTTATTCAATTAGCGAATTTACATAGGACAGTTGTTGAGCTACTGTAGTGACTCTTAAGTTGAGACATGGTCGGGAGTGGTCAATGAGCACCGATCATAGTCCCCAAAATACGTTTTTCGGTGTCATTAAAAATGTTATATATATTTATATGTGTGTGTGTGTGTGTGTGTTGCTCTCTAACGGCCGCATTGTACGTCCGATTTGGTCCCAATTTGCGTAAACATACCTTACACGACCCCATAGTCTGCCTGGTTGTCCCAAAATCGATCAAAACGTAAAATATCATAAAAGTATCAGGTTCAAATCCACGGGAAGCTTATACTTTGGGGCAGCTAAGCAGTCCATAATCCGAGGCCGCGAGGTCGAGGTGCTAACTCGTAAAGCGGAACGAAGCGGGGCGTAAGCAGAGGATGGACGCTGGAGGCTGAGGTGCAAACAATTTCTACTAATATATTTCGTACACGGAGGCAGCTACTCAACGCCTTTTCCAAATAGTTGGTTGGAACGCTAAAACATAAGTTGCGTGACCGTATTATTTTAATGACATTTGTACTTGATTGTTTATTACTGACTGAACTTTACAACACTTATGTACAGCTGTTCTAAGCTACAATATACAGGGTGTTTCAAAACTACAGAAATTTCAAAGTATTATCTAAATGTCTAAAATTCCATTATTTTTCAAACAGCGCGGTTATGTTGTTTAAAAAAGTATTAATATACTAAGTTAAAAAGTCAAAGTTGTAGAACAGTTTTATAAACAAAACTACAATAAATAATCAATTTCCAATCACCCGAAACATAATGGCGGGCGTTTGAAATATGTTTGTTAAATAGTTTAAAAAACATAATTAAAACGGTTTCTGTATTTTCCCGTTCGTCAAGGATACCTCCTTTCTGCAGGTACATCTTCTTTTTGGCAAGCGACTGAACCTTTTGATTCGTTGTAACTTTAAAGTACCGCGATGCATCGTTCACCCGCAATACATTTTGGTCCTAGTACAGCTGACCAAAGGGTCACTTCGCGGAGACAGTTTATAATGCAGTACGATACAAATATTTCGACCAGAAATAGTTTTTTTGTTTAGTAAAATAAATTTACTCCGCAGATTTTTTCAAAATATTAACTACAGCACTTTTGAAATTAACAGAGGGAACTAATTTTGAGCGTCATTTCAGAGTTCCTACGGTCGGGGAAAATAGTTTCATATAGTTCTCCCCGATGATGCAAAAACTGAGAGGTGATTTGGGATCAAAATAAATACAATTTGAGTGTTTTTATCTACAGCCTGTTTGTCAGAAAGACAATGCAAAACACTTACAAATGAAGCAATAAATGAGCTCGTATCCCTAACTGAAATTCTTTTAAAACAGAACTATTTTACATTCAATATTCACTATTACTTTCAGAAGGAGGGTCTAGATATGGGATCTCCTGTATCTGGTATTCTCGCAGAGTTATTCTTGAATCACATCGAAAACGAATATCTTAAGCCTGAAAAGAATCAAAATAGATCTGAAATAGTCTTGTATTACAGATACGTGGTGGACGACAATATTGTACTTTTCGACGGCGACAATAGGCAATTAAAAACTCTCCTTAACTTTTTAAACACACTAGAAGAGGAAACCAATAACAACCTAAACTTTTTAGACCCTTCTATTTCAAAAGTAAATAATAATTTTAATTTCAACATCTATAGAAAACCTACCACAACAAACCAGACTATACACGATTCTTCTCATCACCCACGTGATATAAAAATGTCAGCTTACAATAGTTTCGTTCACAGGTTGGTCTCAGTGCCTTTGGACAAGGTGAAGTACGAGCAGGAAGTGAATACAATTAAATACGTTGCTGTTTCCAATGGATACAATAGCTCAGTCGTTGACAAGTTCATCAGGAAATATAATAACAAGAAACCCATTGTTGAAAAAAACAAATTTACGTTTCCACAGAATACGGATCAGCATTAATCCACATTTTGTACCAATCTTACAAAAGAATAATTGAGGGAACGGAAGCAATACTG
>JAGFPH010000419.1:95242-109646 GCA_018207615.1 Philaenus spumarius | reverse complement strand
TATTTGGGAAATGGGTGAAGGTTAAATGATAGAAAGGTTGTAACTATTGTCGGTAAGAAGTATTTATTAAAGAAAAAAAAATATAGGTGGCGCGAATGTCTAAAAAACGTCACAACTTTAAATTATGAATTAGCAAAAGCGAACATTACCCGTTGCTTTCAATACTTCTAATAAATTATCCTTTTTTAAATAAACCAATAAAAAATGTAAGTGATAAGCACGATAAGACTGGCGTATACAAAATCACTTGCCTTGTCCCAATTTGTATATACGACGGACGCCCCACTCTTTCAACAAAAGATTTAAGGGTCTGCTCCAGTAAACGAGAAAGCAACCGGAAACGCAACCGCTTCTCACTGTATCCCTATCTAAACAGTGCAATTTCTTGCAGCTAAACGCTTTGACATTGCCTCATTTCAAACCATTTTATAAGTCTGTCTTTTGTAATTGAGTGTTGAAAAAAAACACTGAATATTCTTCACAAAATTTCGGATCCGGCTTGCAAATTATTTTTCATTATTAATTTTTTATTGTGTTAGGAAAAAAAATTCAAACTTTGTACTTACAAAATGTCAATTACATAACAAATCAAAAGCATTTAAAAAAATGTAAATTGCAAGACGGATGTGACTGTGCTTAAAATGAGACCTTGCAAACAATTTTATGTTAAAAAGTAAACGGAATAAATGGTTTGAAATTTAACATTGCTCTTATGGAATAAAAATCTAAGATGGCCGCCATTACAGCAGACCCTTAAGGAACACTTGCCTAAGAGAACCCTATCCACAGATTCTGCCTTCGGTGAACATCTTATCGATAAAGATCATAAATACACTGATATACACAATAACATGGAAATATTACACTTTTGTAAAAAAAGTAGGTACATGGATTCCGTGGAAGAGTTCGAGATCTATAAAGTGTAAAAATGGATCCTTTCATTTCCTTAATGACAAACTCTCTTTTATCGAATTTAATTTACGACATCGCATTAAGGGCAGCCAACATTGATGAACAAACATCTTATCGTACCGCCACGACAGATAACAGAGAGGGGAGGGAATCTCAATGACAACTAATTAGTTTCGCAGTCTAACCGGTACCGCACGCGATATTTCGCCCGAAGTAACATGCACTTCAATCATTAATGTTTGTGTGTTGTGTTTTTAATTGTTTTAACTTATGCGAAGACCTCGATTCAGTGATTTGACTGTTTTTGTACGGCCTGAAGATAAGAACTAGTGTTTTCGAAACCGCGGTAGCCTTTACAAGGTGAGTACGAGACGGTGTACTGTAAGCACACATTTCTTATATATAATGCAAAACAAATGTTTTACTATATTTCGGTTTATAATCTAATAATTACAACTATTATAAAACAATTTGTAATGTTTATTGAAACATTCCTAATGGGTGGAATTATTCTACGGAGGTGGACAGCATATAACAACACAGAATATTTCAGAAAGGTTTAAACTCACAGTTTAAGGTAATCCCTTTGATCGTTGCTGGCTATACACAGGTAAGCTCCCATCTGCCTTCTGTCCGGCTTGGTGGGGTTAGTGTCGGCTAAAACAAAAACATGAATGTACAACTGTAAGTCCCATTCGTGTGCTAGCTTTGTACCACTATAAAAATCGTGAAATGATTGCTTAAAATACCTATATTATAACTTAAAAGCTTCGTTAAATTACTCTATAAATGTAACATAACCTTAAAACAAACATCGTTAGATGAGCTAACAATAAAAGAAGCTGTTAATTTTCGTAATTAATTTAAATGTTACTTTATCGTCAGACCACTGCGCTATTTATCACTAGCGTACACACATTTTCTTTGATGACGTCACTGGCATCGATAACCAATGTGAATCAGTCTGTGTTTAGTGAAGGTTAATTTGCATTAGTCTAATGGTTTGATAGTCTGAATAACGGAAGTTTTGTGGAGGTCTGTACTGGGGATGCCATTAGGTAAACGAAAAAGAACACACAAGTTGGAAAAAAGAGCGCGAGGAAAAATAAATGAGAGGATTAAAAAGAATAAAATAAAATAAGGTGAATTACTTATGCAAATTGTAAAAAAATGGGGAAAACAAAGAGTGAGTGTGAGGGAGAGAGAGGGAGAGAAAATAGAGCGCAAGCTAGAGGGAGGAGACAATGGAGAAGAGGGGGTGAGAAAAAGGGGAGAGATAGATAGAGAGAGAAATAGAAAGGGGGAGAGAGAAGAAACAAAAGTGGGAAGGAAGAGTAGTAACGAGAGAGAGAGGAGAAAAGAAAGGGGAAAGAGTAGAAAGCGAGAGTGGAGGGGTGTGTGGAGAAAAAAAGAGAAGGGGCGGTATATGGGAGAGTGAAAGAGGAGAGAGAAAGAGAGAGGGGGAGAGTCATGGGAAAGAGAAGAAAGGGAGAAGGGTAGACATTGGAGAGAGGGGAGAGACAAAGGAAAGAGGAAGGCGAGAGATATAGAGAGAGGGAAGAGAGGAGAAAGTGAGAAGGGAAAGGGAGAGATGAGAAAGAGAGAGAGGAGCAAGATATATGAGAGAGAAGAAAGAGAAAGAGAGAGGAGAGAGACATGGGAGCGAGGGAAAAGTGAGAGAGAAAGAGAGAGAAAGCGAGAGTGGGAGGGTAGAGAGAGGGAGAAAGTGAGATGGGGAGGGGAGAGAGATAAAGAAAGAGAGGGGAGAAAGAATTTTTAATATAGGACCCAGAATGATTTTTTAAAATTCATTCATTATCAGTTAAAGCCTGAAATTCGAAAGACAATTTTGTAGAACGGAAATTTTGTATTGTTAAAAAAAACAAATAAACATTGGGTGTGCTTAAGACCACACGTTGGAAGTGATATCTTCTATGACAGATTCATAATTTTTTACAGTATTAATATTAAAGGAGAATAAAGGTCAACAAATTACACAAACCAATATATTGTCAAAAAATATTATATCATATTTTGAAATTGCATAATTATAATATTATAATATAGTAATATTGTTATAATTGTAATATTATTAAATAATAATATTATAATTATAATAAGTATGCGAAAACAGTGATCATTATAATGTAATCAGTATTTGCTTAATGACTAATGATTTTGAATGAGGTGTATGCACTCTACATAGAATTCTAAGAATAATTCAATATGTAAGGGATAGTTAAAATAATAATTATTATAATATAATAACATATTATAATATACAATGTATCGTATATTCCCTCTCCAAGCGCTTAATTATATATATATATACTATTAGCTGACAGGACAATGTTCGCTATTGCAATAAAATGGTTACCTACAGCAAATGTTACATCTAAAAGTATTTTAGCTGATTCTGTGTGTATTTTGAGACAGTAGTTTTTTTACCGCTTGCCTATGTGCTTTTACGCGATTTGTATTAGAAAAACGCTTTCGTTTTTTTCTCTCGTTTTTTGGTATTTATTCTTGATGCGACCGAACTGCATCAGATGATGATGTACACTGTTCTGATAGGGTTGGGAGTTGAGAAATTTGGAGACCATCGTCTTAAACCTGAGATTGGGAAGCTGACTGTACTTCCTCCACACTAATATACATTGAGTTGTCAGGTAAAGAAGGTGTGAGAGGAATGAGGACATCAAAGTGGCCTCTCGTCAGTTCCCCAGTAGACCTTAGCCTCCCTACTCCCTCAATCGGTTCGCCAAAACTTCCAACAACAAATAACCATCTCTGTACACCTGAAATTCATAAAAAAATATTTCTAATTCTGCTTGAATTTCACAGGAGGTTCCAAAAGTTACCTGTTTGCTCATATCCGCGTTATATTATTTTTTTGTTGAATAAATATCTCCTGCTACTTTTAAAGTATATTGTTTGAACTTGCGCCAATTGTTTGAAACATGACTAACAACTCTGGTCCTCACCTCAAACCCCAGTGAATAGTGTCATGTACAATTAAAGCTAAAGAGTAGAATAAGCATTGGTCAAATGGCCTAGAAGAAACTACTCTGTGAGGAATAGATACTGCATTAACGTGTATGACCTCCATTGTTGTAATATGGAGCTAAATTTTATATTTAAGTCAGTTATAATAAGTTACAGTAAAATAAAACAATGTAAAATATTACTTTGTCAAAATGTACAAAATTTAAAATTTTGTCTAAACTTACTTCAGTTAGACAAAAACCAATCTTCTTTAAAAAACTTAAAACGTACAAATATAATAATTATAATAATACTTATTATAACTATCCCTTACTTATTTAATTATTCTTAGAATTTTATGTAGATGCATACACTAATACCTCACTCAAAAACATTAGTCACTAAATAAATACGGCTTACATTATAATGATCACTATTTTTCACATACTTATTATAGTTATAATATAATATTATTATAATTAAATCATTAGTCACTAAATAAATACTGCTTACATTATAATGTTCACTATTTTTCACATACTTATTATAGTTATAATGTAATATTATTATAATTAAATCATTAGTCACTAAATAAATACGGCTTACATTATAATGATCACTATTTTCACATACTTATTATAGTTATAATATAATATTATTATAATTAAATCATTAGTCTCTAAATAAATACTGCTTACATTATAATGGTCATTATTTTTCGCATACTTATTATAATATAATATTACTGTATTATAATATATCAATATTATAATTTTTATAATAACGTATTATTATATACTATGTATCGTCTCTTCCCTCTCCACGCGCTTACTTGTCTATATATACTATGTATCGCCTATTCCCTCTTCAAGTTCTGACTTAAAAGTTTGCGTGACGCGAGATTTCAGAAACATAGTCAAGCGAAAGGGTCCAACGGGCCAATAGAAGTTATCACTGCAAAAAGTAATTAAAAGATTAAAAATTAACATCAAGTTTTGTAAATAAGAGGTTGTATTTAGTTAATATATCTAGGGAATAGCATGTGATTGTTTGCACTTTACTACAGGCAGTGGAAGAGACTGATCATGAGAATTGTTTATTAAAAAAAATTAACTGGGTGTGCTTAAGACCACACGTTGGAAGTGATAACTTCTATGACTACGGGGATTTTTAACTCGGTAAATGTGTACAATTATAAGGATTATAAAACTGTAGGCCTATTTGTTCAAATTGTTTATTTATATCCGTTATTATATATTTAAAGCAAGGTAAAAATATTATCTTTTAGTTACCTTTTATTTCATATTGATAGATCAAATGATTTAGAAGTTGTTAATATTACAGTAAAGAAATTAATAATCAAATATGTTATACAAAGATGTACGAATGTTTGCGAAGTTAAACAGTAGGTATCCTTGTTTAAATTTGTATAAACGAATATATTGATGATCAAAGGTTAGTTTTATATACAGTTTATAACCCCAAAGCAAATCTTATAACGTGTAGAAGCCCATATAACTTATAGTTATAGAAGCCTACATTAGTTGTATAACTAATATATAAGAAAATTAACATCACAAGAAATTTTAATGGTTGAAGTTGTAAACATAACCCCAAAATATAATCTACGCTGGGTTTTGTTTAAGAATTACAGATGATGGGCGAAACCAGCTGTTATATTATATTAACTAATTATTCTTATGTGTTAATTTGATTGCTATGCTAATAAATGTAAATAATGTATTAATAATATTCCCTCTCCACGATCTGACTTGTGTCTAAACAAAAGCGTGACGCGAGATCTCGCGAGAAATCTGGCGTGATGCGAGATCTCGCGGGAAATCTGGCGTGATGCAAGATCTCGCAAGAAATCTGGCGTGACGCGAGATCTCGCGGGAAATCTGGCGTGATGCAAGATCTCGCGAGAAATCTGGCGTGACGCGAGATTTCGAAAACATAGCCAAGTCGAAAGTGCCCAACGGGCCAATAGAAGTTATCACTTCAAAACAGAGATAACCATCCCAACTAGGAGGTTGGTAATCCTATTTAATACAATTTCAATTTGTAATGTTCGTATATTTTTTTATTTAATAAAACTACTTCTATTTGACTTGGCATTGACTACGGATTCGTATTTGAGTTTTGCTTTATCTCAAAAAGTTTTCTAGATAAAAAGTTTTGAGATAAACATTTTCAAAATATTTAAGATAATAAATTGATATAGTCTTATTTTATTTCAACCACAGTAAAGATTCTTCCAACTCAAAGCATATTATAGGCCTACTTCTGCGATTAAACTTTTAAACAGTAAATACAATGCAGTATACACATAAGATTTTTGATACGGACTATATATTATTATGAAGCTTGCAACATTCTTAAAGTTGCAATCAGCTGATATTTCCGTGTCGGTTGCCTAGGTTACCACGATATAACAGCTTGATTTACTATATTACAAATCCCCAATATATAGTGTTCAGAGATGACAGTTTGCTCGTTTATTTTACGGCCTATGTCAAGACTTGGGTTCGCGGTATTGTAGATTGTTATACGTCAATATAGTATTAAAAAGTGCGAGCCTTGTCCGTTGATAGAGTTCAGGACTTGAAAGGAAAGATGAGCTATTACAGTGACTCTAATGGTGAGACGTAAGGTTAATGAGCACCGATCATGGTCCCCAGAACATGTATATGTATGTGTGTTCGCACTGTAATGACCGCATTACTTGTTTGGGATTATTCTGCACATTTTGTTTGCAGCGCGTGTGCCGCGGATGTAGGCTCATATTTCGTACACATAGGCAGCTATTCAGCGCATTCGTGAGTAGACAAATTTCCCAAATAGTGGGTTCAAACCCTAAAATATATAAGCTTAATTGTTTGCACCCACGACGCTAAACCATCCGATTTTTAGCGAATTTTGATGGGAAAGATAAGCTATTGCAGTGAGTCTTATGGTGAGACCTGAGGTCGGGACTGATCAATGATCATGGTCCCTAAAACACGTTTTGGGTGTCATTAAAATTTAGATAAATATATGTGTTCGCACTCTCATGCCCAAATTTAGTACACAAGTTGTTTTTCTTAAGGGCTGTATGTAGCCAAAGAATCGAACAAATTATTTTAACGGAAGTAAATTTTTTTAAGATTTTTCGTACTAGAGTGAAACCTCTTGGGGGTTTTATGTAAAAAATAAATATAGGATATTATTTTGAACATTTTGTTTTTTTTAACACTGAAAAACACAATTTCTTGGTAAATTTCTACAACATCCAAAATTACTCTAAAACCAACATTTTTGAATTCTTATACATAGTTTTAATAAATAAGATAAAATCTATTGCTCTGAAATGTTGGTTTTCTTCAAATTTTAAATGTTGTAGACAATTACCAAGAAATTATGTTTTCAGTTTTTTGTCAATAACTCGGTTATCTTTTCTCCTACAGAAACGACAAAAATGTCATTTTGTCTGTAGTTGAAAAAGAAAAATATGTTGCCTCCAGACAAATTTGTTCTTTCAGACAGGAGTTTTATGAATATATCTGTTCTTATAGAGAACAGTTCTCTGAAAATATCTGTTCTCTAATCTTTTCTTATCGACCAATAAGAAGACAAGTAATCTGTTCCCAACTTATTCCCTCAGTTGATCTCCGTATTACGTCACTACTACACTAAGCAATACGTTTACAGACTAAAACAATATTTATGAGTTGACAGCAGCTCTCCAAGTGACAGAACTGTACACTACAAGCATTGAGTTTGTGTGCGTTTTATTCTTCCTCTAGCAAATATAGGGCAGCTTAAAAGGGCGGAAACTAGAGGGTTTCAATCTATGCGAGTACGTGTTATTAAAAATAGCTTTCTCTCTCACATTCAAAATTAACGGATGTATTATTTTTCTAGTACTCCTCTGCGAGCAACAAGTTGTTGATGTGTCAACCACCAGAGTGCAGGCTAAACACTCGGATAGGAACACAAATTCGACGAGTACATGCTTCCACAAATTACAAATTATTCGAAATTATTGAAATCACTTTTATTTGAAAGGTAATTAAACTTCGAATGTGGTGAGATTTTAAAATTTTTGAATTATTGAATATGAAAAAAATCAGAAAATTAGTTTTTGATGTAAGTTAAAGAATAAATTAAAAAAACTAAATGATGTCCACATTCGGACTCTCCTAACCTTTAAAATGTCATATTCAGAATATTTTTCTGATCATTATTATTCCAGTAATCTTGTTAGTGTTTAACATTGCTCTTAATGGAGTTGAAATTCAAGATGGTGGTTGGGTCTGCCAAACCTTAAATAATAATATCAGAAATAAATTTTAAAAATTCAGATTTATTAAAAGTATTTTTAACAACAATTAGTATATTTTCAAGCGTTTTTTTTTCTTTTTTGGAATACAATATTAACTTAATTGTAACGTAATTTGTGTAAAGAGTTGAACATGTTGTATCTGGTCTTAGTCAGATAAAACAGGAGTAGAGGGAAGTTGTCTCAGATAACTTCAAAACATGTCTAACAAACTCAAACAATCGACAGTTGCCTAGTTACCGTCAAATCTGTTGAGACTGCTTCGAGGCTAATGGAGTGTTAACGGTTGAACTTGTGTTAGAGGCTAATAGGGTGTGACGTATTTACCCCTAGGAAGTCGGTAAATATTTCCTGGAATCCATATTTCTTTACGACGCTTGCCTCAGGTTGAGAAAACACACTTCACGTTTTTAGGTTTCAGTGATATTCTTATTATATCAGCGAGAAAGATATTTTACACAGTTAACGGCATTGTCTGAAAATGGTTGTTTGTAAATATTTTCTGTCCCCTTTCTTCTCCCACTCTCCTTTCTTTTAACTCATTCTCTCCTCTCCTTTCCTACTCTTATTTCGTCTTTTTTCCTCTTCTTATTCCCGTTATATCATTCTCTCCCCTATTTTCTCTCTCTTTCCTCCTCTTATTGCCTCATTCTTTCACCTCTCATTCACGTTATCTCATACTCTCCCCTCTTTCTTTCCTCCTCTTATTTAATTTTATTTCCCCTCTAATTCCCGTTATCTCATTATCTCCTCTCTTTTCTCCCTCCTTCCTCCTTTTATTTCCTCTTTCTTTTCCCCTCCTTCCCGTTATATCAATCTCTCCCAACTATTCTGTCTCTTTCCTCCTCTTGTTTCCTCTTCATTTCCCCCACTCCTACCTTTCATCTCATTCTTTCACCTCTTTTCTCTCTCCTCTCCTTTTCTTTATCTTATTATTTCGCCTCCCATCTCACTCTTTCCTCCTCTTAATTCCACTGTATTTCCCCCTGTCTCTTTATCTAATTCTCTCCCATCTTTTCCTTCCCATTTATCATCTCACTTATTGTGTCATTTCACTTTCTCTCTCCCTACTTTCGTTTCTCTCCCCTCTCTGTTTTTCTCTCACAAGTCTATTATCTCTCACTCTCTTTCCCCTCGTCCTTAAGTCTCCCTCCCCTGTCTTTATGGTTATGACCTTGAAACTCAATACAGGATGCAATAACTTCATTAAAGTAATCCATTAGTTAAATTACATTTCAACCACACATGTTCAACATAGTTAGTTGCAGTTTTTAACATAACTAAATAAAGCATACGTTTAAATCAGATGTCGATGATGTGACCACTGGACCAATGATAATTTCCTTTGATGACATCGATAACCAATACTGCTTAGTGTATGTATGTTAGTTTTCATTAGGCTAATAGACTGTTTGTACGACGGAAGTTTAGTTTTCAGCTATCCTGGAGCAACTTACTCATCCATACTCACAACATCTTTTATTTATATTATTAGGCTACTAGAAGATCCGGCAATGCTTCGCTAATGCTTGATAATTGTAAGGGTAGTTATTCCATTTCATCACTTTGAAGTAAGTAATGGAATTTCAAATGTTTTTCATATCAATTAACAATAATTTTAAATAATATTAACTTCATAATAGTGTGTACGGATTTAGTTAAATTTATTTTTATTGTTTAGGAGTATCTACACAGTTTAAATACATTTGTTTGTAGTGACAATATTCTCTAAAAAAATCATGGTAAATAAGTGTAAATAGTGAAATTTTAATGAAATTAGTTGAGTAGTTTTTGAGAATAGAGAAAAAGTGAGTGGATTAAGGGTAGTTGTTACATTTCATCCCTTTCACTTAGAACTAAGAATATTAATCGATTTGCAAATGGTTTTATATATAATTTAAAAATAATATTACATAATGTTAGCTTTAGAGCGTGTAAGAAGTTAGTTTAATTTACTTTTATTTTATAAGGGTAGCAACCCCATTTCGACCCCTTAGACTGTAGTAATTTTAACGTCGAAACACTCCTGGCAATGATATGGATACAGTGTAAAATTTTTAGCGAAATCGGTCGAATAGTTTTTGAGTGTATATAGGACAAAGAAACAAACATTAATTTGTATATAAATATAGGGATGTCAAAAGCCGTTATTGTAAAGAATAATTAACTATTTTAAATTTTCTAAGTTGGTTGCTATGGTAATGAATTAATAAACCTTGAGCTTGACGAGTGTGTAGGAATAATTTAAGAATAATAGAAATAACACTAATTCTCACACACATACGTTTAGGTCACTGTTTAGGCATTTAAAACTGCTTCCTTTGGGACATGTACACGATTTTAAAGTATTAAAATAATTTTATCTCAGAAGTGGACAGAATGTATCCTACCTACAAAAACTGAGGTCTAAATATAAAATAAAGATTTGCCTCGTCGTTTCAAGAAAGGTTGTATGAGATTGTATTTATATTCTGCACCAAACATATTTAATAGGATTCCTATGACCATATAGCTTTAAATTTTCGTATTTCCACCTTAATTAGTTTTCGCTCTACGTTTATTCTATGTTAGTCAGGACAAATCAAGCCTGTATATAGTAGAGGCTCCGTCCCTGCTCGTTTCCCTCACCAACCTCCGCGGTGGCTCATGGCGAAGCCAATGCAAACAGATTATTTATATACTCTGATATTGTCACGGAAATGACGCACCGCTTATATACTGTACTAGCTGACCCGTACGGCGTTGCCCGTGGTGGTTGGTATTTTCAGTCTTTTTAACGTAATTGTATTCTTTTTAAGTGTTCAGTCAGTGAGTGGTATTTGGCTTTTATATATATATATATAGATTTTAAATCATAAAAGCACTATTGTCATAATAATAAAAGATCTGAAATTATGTTTTTAGTAATTTTGATCCCCCCAAACCACTCCTAAAATTTCGAAATTTTTCATACCCTTTCTTAGTGAGCACCTATGGCCCTAGAGGAAGCTACATACCAAATTTCATTCCAATCCGTTCGGTAGTTTTGAAGAAATCGTGATTTAATAAATTTGATCCCCATACCCCCTAAAATATCGAATTTTTTCAAACACCCTTTCTTATTAAGCACCTATGGCCCTAGACTAGAGGAAGCTACATACAAAATTTAATTCCAATCTGTTCAGTAATTTTGGAGAAATCGTGATTTAGTAATTTTTACCCCTAAACCCCATTAAAATTTCCAATTTTTTAAAACCCTTTTTTAGTGAACACTTATGGCCCTAGAGGAAGCTACATAATAAATTTCATTCCAATCTGTTCAGTAATTTTGGAGAAATCGTGATTTATTAATTTTTACCCCCTAAACCCCCCAAAAATTTCCAATTTTTTAAAACCCTTTTTTAGTGAACACTTGTGGCCTTAGAGGAAGCTACATACCAAATTTCATTCGAATCCGTTCGGTAGTTTTGAAGAAATCGTGATTTAATAACTTTTATCACCCAAACCCCCCTAAAATTTCGAATTTTTTCAAACCTTTTCTTAGTAAGCACCTATGGCCATAGAGGAAGCTACATACCAAATTTCATTCCAATTCGTTCGGTAATTTTGGAGAAATCGTGATTTAGTAATTTTTACCCTCAAACCCCCCTAAAATTTCCAATTTTTTAAAACCCTTTTTTAGTGAACACTTGTGGCCCTAGAGAAAGCTACATACCAAATTTAATTCCAAACCGTTCTTTAGTTTTGAAGAAATCGTGATTTAATAACTTTGATCCCCCCAAACCCCCTGTCCCCTAAAATTTCGAATTTTTTTAAACCCTTTCTTAGCGAGCGCCTATGGCCCTAGAGGAAGCTACATACCAAATTTCATTCCAATCTGCTCGGTAATTTTGGAGAAATCGTGATTTAGTAATTTTTACCCCTCAAACCTTCCTAAACTTTCCAATTTTTTAAAATCCTTTTTTAGTGAACACTTATGGCCCTAGAGGAAGCTACATATCAAATTTCATTCCAATTTCATTCCAATCTGTTCAGTAATTTTGGAGAAATTCTGATTTAGTAATTTTTACCCCTCAAACCCCCCTAAAATTTCCAACTTTGTTAAAACCCTTTTTTAGTGAACACTTGTGGCCCTAGAGGAAGCTACATACCAAATTTCATTCGAATCCGTTCGGTAGTTTTGAAGAAATCGTGATTTAATAACTTTTATCACCCAAACCCCCCTAAAATTTCGAATTTTTCAAACCCTTTCTTAGTAAGCACCTATTGACCTAGAGGAAGCTACATACCAAATTTTATTCCAATTCGTTCGGTAGTTTTGAAGAAATCGTTTTTTAATAACTTTGATCCCCCCCAAACCCCCCTAAAATTTCGAATTTTTTCAAACCCTTTCTTAGTCAGCACCTATGGCCCTAGAGGAAGCTACACACCAAATTTCATTTCAATCCGTTCTTTAGTTTTTGAGAAATCGTGATGAGTGGGTCAGCGAGTGAGTGGTATTTCGCTTTTACATAATATAGATTACATATATTATAACTTACAGGTACAGAGCCTAAGTAATGTTTAACGCCAATTCGTGTAACTAGTTTTCTATATTATCCAAACTACGCAAACTTCACTTTCTATAATATTTGTTCAGCTACAATTCCCTACGAAAATTCGTCTAACGTCTGTAGGTAGACGCACGAAGTGGGAAGGCGAGGGATGATAAATTTCCAAAATGGCGGCCAGATTAGAAGCCGCGGCATCGTTTGTCTTGCTCCACGTCTCGGAGTAATAGAGCACGTAGGCTCCATTTATTGGCTGCAGCTAGCTCGTCCCGCGTCTGTAATTCAGAGTTGTGGAGAGAAAAAATTCAAAAATAATTCCATCGCGCGGCTGAACCGCTGACGTGAGTCGAGTGAATTTACAAAATTAAGTTAGTTTGTTTTAAGGTTTCAACCGACTATTTGGGAAATCGATCTACTCACGAAGGCGCTGAATAACTGCGTACGTGTACGAAATATATTAGTAGAAATTGTTTGTACCTCAGTAAAATTGTTTGGTCAAAAACCACGAGGAAGGTTTTACCGTGGAGAAGCTTCTGTTACGAGACCGACGGCCGAGATGCAAACTCTGTCCGCTGCGAGCGAAGCGAAGCAGTTCAAAAGTCCTCCGCCTCAAGGTCGAGGTGCAAAGTCGCAAAGCGCAGTCGATAATCCGAAACCGCAATGTCAAAAACTCATAAAGCGAGTTTTCCGCTGGTCCAAATTTGGTAAACACTCTGATTTCTAAGTCGCCCGGAAGTAAACTTTTTTGAAATTTTTCGTACAAGAATGAACCATTTTGGTGTTTCATCTAAACAAATAAATATAGGAGATAATCTACACGTTCTTCATTTTTTACAAGACGGGTTATTTTGCCAGCCTGGTTCCCCCAAAATCGACAAAAACGTAGAATACTATAAAAGTACCCCGTTCGATTCCACGTTGTGATTTTACAGCGAGGGCAGTTTCCGATGCGAAGCCGCAAGGTCGAGCGGAACGAGAAAGCGGGTGACCCGGGTATAGACGATCTGGAGGAAGGCCTGAGGGTCTTCTACTAACAACAAATTCTACTAATATATTTCGTACACGCAGGAAGCTCAGAGCCTGCACGAGTAAACAAATTTCCTACATCCCAAACGGTTGGTTGAAACCCTAAATATGTAACAATTTGTTGGATCGTTCAACTTCGTCAGCGGTTCAGCTGCGAAATCAAATTTTGTCTGTCCCTTACATTTTTATTCTACACGACACTCCACCGAGTCAAAACACCTCTCGAGCTTCTCAGAAACCCTTATCATCACGGCACTACTGTTTGTGAAATAGTTCTTGAAACTCTACAGCACTTCGCATCAAACTAGGACCACTGGGAAATAATGCTCTACGATAGAAACTTTATACGGAGTGGTAAGAACCATTACACGGTTAACTAACCTCAACAATAAACAATCTAATCAGCTGTTCTGATTTCAGTAATATTTCATTTGGTTCAATTACACGAGCAGAGAGAATACAAGGGCGTGCGAAGCACTAAAACATCCGCCTATAAATTGCTGGTAAAGTCAATACTTACAGCCTCTCGGTCCATTACAATGTGTTACTCCATGTGTAGGAATTAAACCGACATTATGGAAAGACTTACCCTACACATCTGTGTAGAATATTAATCACGATATGACTTAAC
>JAGFPH010000419.1:61773-75663 GCA_018207615.1 Philaenus spumarius | reverse complement strand
ACTTCTAATGCTATACTATGCGAATGAAGCAGTGAGAGCTATTACAATGGTTTCATTTTCCTTTATGGCCTATAAAACAAATCCTTTTATAGTTCCGACCATTGAAGGTTCACCATCTGTATATATATCCCACGCAAGATTTCCAAGATAGACCATTTGCATTGAAATATGTTTTCATCGTATCAAAAACATCTTTTCTTTTTGTAGTTTCTTTTACATTACATCAAAAACATTACAATTTTTGTTTTTTCACCTAGTTTTGTTCCCTGTGATTTTCTGAATAATTTGATATATAATAAGTATAGGTATATTATGCTTATAATTACTTGCGGCATACAAATTCTTCCAAAATTTCATCATCTTTAATGAATTGAGTGAAGAAAGTAATTCTGCTTTATTACCGGTATCAGTATTGTTGCAAACTACATAATTTCAATTAGATTTTTTTATTTAAGTGATTTTTCATTATCAACTGTTATATCACTAATGCGTTTGCTTATTGCACCAAAAAAAATGTTCTCACGACACAATTGCTGCACAGGCCGGACAAATCCAAGTATACAAATTTCGCTGCACCGTCTTTGATAAGCACTGGTTTAGATGGGCAAACGGAATTTATATTGAATAGAACGATCTATGTCCGACAACACAATCTGATCGATATGTTTGATTCCAGTGCCTCCTGACATCATCGATGACGGGACTAGTTCTGATGTAACCGTACAAGAAGGAGACAATGCTACCTTGATGTGCAAAGCTAGAGGACATCCGATGCCGCGGATAGTGTGGCGACGGGAGGACGGAGAACACCTGATCTTGAAGAAGACTGCTAGGGAGATAATCAAAGGTTAGTAAAATAACAGGTACCATTAGATCTTCTTCGATAAAAAACTTACATTGGATTTGTTGATCTTGTAAAGATTCATTATTGCGCAGTAATTATTCAGAAGGTTCTAAAACTGATAAAAAATAACGCCTTCACAATGAGAAGATATACAACCCTGCAGTACAGCCTGGTATCGGGATTGCCGTACGACGCCGTGTTTACTACTTATAATACAGAGTGTTCATAAAGTCCCTTTATCCCCTTTTATTATTTTTGTTATTGAAAATAAGTTAACAAAACTTTGTATGCATCTTGTGTGGCATAACAGGACAAATTTTTTGACATATGTGAACCTTTATGATTTTTGGTGGCTTTAAGGGGTAGAGGGATTAAACATTTCAAAAAATATAAAGGTAGGTCATGTAATACACCATTGAGAAGCTTATTAAAAGAGAAATACAATGACGCAAACTAGAGCTTAGTATCTTGCTTCGTTTCAAAGTAATGGACAATCAAAGTTCTGGAAAATGATATTGTTATCATAGCATCAAGGCAGGTTATTAATTTGTTAATTTTAGGAATAAGTAGGTTGTATGTTATTTTCCAGAACTTTGATTGTCCATTACTTTGAAACGAAGTAAGATATTAAGCTCTAGTTTGCGCCATTGAGTTTCCCTTTTAATAAGCTTTTCAATTTTGTATACATAGGCTACATGACCTACTTTTATATTCGATATTTTTAACCTCCCCGGCCCCCTAAGCTCCCCCCCCCCAAAAATCGTAGAGGGTCTGATATGTCAAACAATTTGTCCTGTTATGCAACACAAGATATATATATATACAAAGTTTTGTTAACTTATTTTCAGTAACAAAAATGATGACGGGGGTTAAGGAACTTTATGAACACACTGTACATTTATTATATGAATACACACAGAGTCGTATACAATATACGAATACAATATAAGTCGTGGTACACCTCGATATAAGTTAAATGGATTGCTATGGCAACGTAAAACCTCTACGAAATATATAACACCACTTTTTCTGATATTTAAGAGGGGTTAAAAATGTTGTCTCCCTTTTGAAAGGGATAATAAGGGGTCAACATTTATTTTTTAAATTGGAACCCTATCTTGTGACATATCATTAGAAAGCAATTAATTTAAAAACCATGAATTTCCGTGGTAATAAAAATGAAAATCAACTAAAGTCGGAAGTGGTCAATGTGCACCGTTCATGATCACAATAACACGTTTTGAGATGCTATTAAAAATTTTATGTATATGTGTTCGCACTCTAACGGCAGCATTTTATGTCCGATTTGATCCAAATTTGGTAAACACGTTGGTTTTCTAAGTCGCTTGGACGAGTTCGTTAGCCAACGAAATTCAAAAACCGGATTCACGTTTTTGAATTTTTCTTAAGATTCGTACTAGACAGATTTTTTAATTAAGGGGGACTGAAAAATATAATTAATATTGATAAAAATGAAAAAAATTACAAATTTTGTTTTTCACCTAGTTTTGTTCCCTGTGATTTTCTGAATAATTTGATATATAATAAGTACAGGTATTATGCGTATAATTAGTTTATTTTATCTAAAAACGAAACGCTTACACATATTTCAGGCATACAGATGTATATTATCCAAATAAGTGAGTCTTTTTCTAGGCCGTTTTCTGAAAGTTTTGTTTCTCACGTTTTCATTTGCTGTGGCAGACATAACTCAAGTTGTATTTGAGATAGCCTCATAATTTTTATTTTTATTTTGAAGAGGACATTTCATTGTACAACCTGTAGTATGGATATACATTAGTTCCTATAATAAAGATTTTAAGAAATGATTAAAAAAATATTTTACTAAAATGTTTTATAAAAAAATAAAAAAAACATATTTTTTACATAAATATTTTATATAATTTAATATCCATACTACAGGTTGTAGAATGGAATGTCCTTTAAAAAAAATTAATAAAAAAAATATGAGGCTATCTCAAATATAACCTGAGTTATGTCTGCCACAGTGAAGCCTAGTTAAATCCGTAAAAATTAAGGGGAAGGGGGTGGTGGGCCAAAACTTATGGAAAAGTCACTATAACCAACAATATAAAACATAAAATAATTAGGTTTGCATTAAAAATAATCAAAAATGTTTTATGGGGGAGTGCCCCCTTAATAAAGGAGGTTATTCTGTACATTTCTGTATTTTTGTACGACCTTATAGCCCATTTCGTCCCCCAAAACCGATCAAAATGTAAAATTCCGTAAAAACATTCGGTTCAAATCCACGGGACAGTTTCTGATTCGAGGCCGACGACGTCTGCAACCGAAACTCGTGAAGCGAGTTTGTCCACTACAAGCGAAGCGAAGAAGTCCATAATCTGAAGCCGCATTTTAGAGAGGCGAATTCGAACTGCGAGCGGAACGAAGCATATATATTTCGTAAACGAAGGCAGCTATTCAGAAATTTTCCAAATAGTCGGTTAAATCCCTAAAACATATAAACAACTCACGTCAGTGGTTCAGCTTCGCGGTCGAATGTCATATCACTACAATATCTCTTAGACTTTATAACAATTACCATATTGATGAGTACCTGAGCAGGGCGACTTGAAGTCTGTAGCTTGAGGAGCTCATTCGTTCCTAGATGTTGAGTGAAGCAATTTAGACAACTCGTCTAACTATTTAATTGCTCGAGTCCCTGAGGATGATCGGGCTTTGAATCAGTAAATTGGGAAAGGTGGGAAATTAAGGATACTTGGGTAAGGGTTGGGAACATCCCTTGAGTGGGGGATTAGAAAGAAAGTGATACTAGGGGAGGATAAGACTTGCTTCAAGACAAAGAAAGTTTTAATTATCAAATCAAATGTTTGTTTTAACATGGATATATTGTACCGCTGGGCTAGCGAGAATATTTGGTAGGCCGATGAAACGCATCATAAAAGACATTTACGGCATTTTGCACATCATAAAGATTATTGCCATGAAGGTTTAAAACCAACAATACAACATCTTTGGAACCATGAAAAAGTGAATCAATATCTAGAATATTATACTATGTTAAAGATCATAAAGATAGATATGTTTAAGGACGGATATATTTTACAGCCGAGGTTAGGGGAAATATCGTAGCTCAGCCATCCTGATGCAATGGTAGACGGTTGCAAAACTATAGGTGATTGCCTACCATATTGAAAGATATAGGTGATTGTTTACTAAACAGCCAAATATAGGCTTCTTAATATACTGAAAAATATAAGGAATTGTCTATTATACACAAAAAATATAGGCGATTATTTAAGTTTATAAATTAATTGGGCGAAGTCCTCTTCCCCGGCTCTCAAGTAAATTTTTTAAATTCTTTTGCTCCAAAACTACTTGACAGATTAGAGTAAAAATTTTCAGGCGCAAGCTACAGCCTTTTTTTTTGTAGCCTAGTTTTTGTGCGGACTAGTAGCTGCGGAGCGCCTGTAAGAACAATAATTCGACCAAACAGCTGAACCGCTGACGTGAGTTGAGCGAATTTCCACAATTAAGGATATATGTATTACGGTTTCAACCAACAATCTGGGTTATTGGTCTACTCACGAAGGCGCTGAACAGCCTGTGTGTACGAACAAATTTCACTACCCGACCCGAAAACGACCCGAACCAAAAAATCACTTCCGCAGACCCCTAATATATATACAATGTTTAATGATACCCCAAAATGTGTTCTGGGGACCATGATCGGTGCTCATTTACTACTCCCGTCCTAAGGGTAGTTGTTTGCTATGAAAATTCGCTAATTTTAAGTTTAAGTTTTTTAAGTTGCAGGTTTCTCCCAACTGCCAACTATACTTGAAACATGTAATAGTTTAAACTCCTTTCCTTGCCAACTGCCACTCTGTTGTGCCCTCCAGCAAATACAGTTGTACAATAACTAATTACAGTACACTTGTAATGACTTTCATTCTACAACTCTCCTCTTAACTTCCGCAGTACAGTCTATTAGCCTAATGAAAGCTAACCTACATTAAGCACAGACTTGTTCGTATTGGTTATCGATGCCAGTGACGTCATGAAAGGAAATTATCACTGCAGGATGTACGCTCGCGATAGATGGCGCAGTGGTCTGACGATAACGTAACGTTTATTTTAATTACGTAAATTAATTTGACCTTGAAGTGCGTATATTGCTTATGTTAATTAAACCAATACCTTTAATCACCAATAAAAAACTAATAAGTTTGGAGATTCAGTACACACTTAATTTATACCATTTTAAACAATACTAAAGTATTTTTAATAAGATTTTAAAGTAAACCACTTGGAAATAAATGGTTATAAACAATGAATACTTAAATTTTAAGAAGCGCAGGTCTTTTGGACTCGATTCTAATAGATTTTCTAACTTGTAGTTGTAGTGCAGCAATGAACCACGTCGAAGCGCTGGCAAACTATTTTGTGCGCGGTCAAGAGCGAGAGAGTGCGGCATACGGTTTGCCAGCGCTTCCTTGCGGTTCATTGCTGTACTACAACTACAAGTTAGAAAAATCTATTAGAATTTAGTACACAGGACCTGCGCTTCTTAACTTTTAAGTATTCATGGTTATAAATACCTTGTATGTCTTGACAATTCTTCTTTTTTAATGCAACATGTTTCGCCGTTTCACTGACTGCATCTTCAGGCTGCCGTTTAATATAAAACACTAGACACAAACAACACACATTTGTCTTACATTGTGTTTATGTAGCCACATGTCGTGCCAGCTGGTTGTACTACTTGACTGGATTGCAATCTAATGTATTATCAATTCTGTACTAGTGTTGTTGGAGCTTGAGATACCTGATTTAATAAATCATACATACCGTTTAAATTAAATTTGAATTTGTCGTTTAGTGTATCATTTGCGTTGTTTTTGGTGTGTTTATAAATCACAAACTCCTCTAATACATCCATAATTCCGCCCTCCTGTGTTTTATGTAGTGTATCCATATGGTCTTCCTAGTTTTTGTAAGAATGGTTGTTATTGATCAGGTGTTCGGCAAATGTAGATCTGTTTGTGTTGAGGTTCCTTTTAGTCGGGTGTTCTTTAAATCACAAAAGTAACATTTTAAATATTTTTATATCGAATGTGTGTTGTTAGTGTCAAGTGTTTTATGTTAAATGACAGCCTGAAGATGCCTTCAGTGAAACGGCGAAACATGTTGCATTAAAAAACATGTCTCGTTGAGACCTACAAGGTGCTTATAACCGTTTATTTATAAGCAAAGGCTACAGTGAATTCTATGAACAACTAAGTGCTGATTTTTCTTCTTCAAATTGGTTTAAAAAAATAAAAATAAATTTTGTTCTCTCCTAATAAAAAGTTTTTACTAAAGGAGATAGTTTAACATTAATTAATAGGTTGCAGACTAATTTAAAACCACAAAAATTCAGCGTGATAGATCAAGATTTTTATTTAATATATTGTACCCGTGTACAGGGACAACAATTGCAAACAAAACACACTGAATAGTTTCCCTCTCTCCTTGTCTTCAATTCATTTAGATTTCTTCTTCGTTCCCTTTTTTTATTTGAAAAATTCCAAAGCTGCTTAGTTGCATCTAAAACTGTTTTATTGTCAATTTGCACTTACTGTAGTTATCAGCATCCTTACATAGTTTTTGTAACTCAGCATCTAAAATTCCAACTTTCATTATTTTCATCCCATTTTAGGGATTCCGGTTCAGATAATATTTTTAATGAGCACACTCATTTGGGTATTGGCAATGAATACTTAACACTTATGTTAAGTATTCATTGGTATTGGGTTCGTCCGTGCAGGCATTTGATCCTGTAAACTTCGATTACTGTATGTTTATGAGTATATTTCTAACCTAATAAGGACTTTTGGTATTTGAACCGTGATAGTTTAGAGTTCATGCTGAGGATGGGATGACAAAGTATTGTTGATATTTTTTTTTTTAAATATTCATGTATTTCATAATAAGCTGTTCGGATGAAGTGTAGTGTAATAACAACTACAAAATGAAAAATACCCGTATTTTTGGCTCCAGGGTCCTCTTAAAGGTCTGCTCCAGCCAAAGAAAAAGCAACAGGCGCCTCCAGCGCTTCACGCTATAACCATATTCAAACAGTGGAGTTTCTTGCAGCTTAGCGCTTTGACTTTGCCTCATTTTAATTCTATCTTTTATAATTATTGCGTGCTGAGAAAAAAACTAAACATTCTTTATAAAATTGCGGTTCCGGCATGCGATTTACTTTTAATTGTACATTTTTTATTGTGTAAGGAAAATAATTTAAACTTGGTGCATAAAAAATTACGATTACGTAACCAATGAACGGGATTGGAAAAATGTAAAACACAAGACGGACGCGTATTGTGGTCGCGGTTAAAATGAGACCTAGCAAACAATTTTATAATAAAAAACAAACGAAATAAACGGTTTTAAATTTAACTTAGGGATAAAAAACCAAGATGGCCGCCACTATAGTTGACCTTTAACTGTTGATTTTATGATATTTTTACGATGTGGTTTTCAGTGGTGTAAATTATTTCATTAATTAAAATCTGTTGTTTTTAATGGTTTAAAATGTTAACAAATATCGTAAATGTATATACTGTACATTTAAATAAAATGAAGCATCTATCTGTGATTTCAAAATATAAGTTTTTTCTAAGCTTACATGGTTATTCACACATTTATAAATATTTTGTGTAACTGTCTGTTTGTTTGTGCGGACTAATCTCCGGAATGGCTAAATCGATTTTGACGAAACTTTCATTAACATGTAGAGGACTTTTCAGAGAATATTTTAAGCAACTTTTTATTTAAAAAATATTTGAAATTCCTGTAAAAAAAATGAAAAAATGTAAAACTTATGGACAAAACTATTGATTTTGTGGACAAATGTTGGGGATAATACGCGTCTCTTTCGATCTATGACGTACATTATGTATACAGGTCACAGCTACTCTAACCACACAATGCCTTTGTCCTAATCAACAATCATTTCCGTAAAAATTCCAAGTAACAAATTTTTTGATGTTTAAAATTATGAACAAAATTATTGAGTTTGTAGTTTACTTTGGCATCACTATTTATCATCACAGTGATTGGCGAGCGAAGCGGTTGGCAGAACCCCTAGTTATAAATATAATCAAGCTGGATTCGTTACCAAAAGTTGTTTCTAAGAATAAAAACGCAGAATATAAATCAAAAAATACGTTACAATTAGAAAGAGAGTCAGACACGATTTTTTAATACTAATAAATAATTATAATTCAGCTTTAGCTCAAATATCACTGAAGATATCGACTTGTCGTTAAAACGTATTTAACGAATAAACGAATTTTTGTGTGTATTTTATTCTTAGAAATAATTTGCTCCTACGAGTCAATCTCTATTGTATTTCTAATTTGTAATATTTGTTAATATGTTTTTGTTGCAGTCGACACATACAGCGGGGACTCGCTAAACCTCACCAAGCCGGACAGAAGGCAGATGGGAGCTTACCTGTGTATAGCCAGCAACGATGTGCCTCCAGCAGTTAGCAAGCGGATTACACTGAACGTCAACTGTGAGTCTAAACACATAATTCTCCCAACCTTTGGGAATGTTTCGTTCAGTATTTTGTGTAGGAGTTGAAAGATTACAAACCGCTATAGTAAAACAAATATTCCATTCGGCCTTTCTGGTAAAAAATAAAATAATTCGACCACGCTACTGAAAAGCTGAAATAAGTTAAGAGAATTTCCAAAATAAAATTCATGTGTTTTGGGGTTTCAACCAACTATTTGGGGAAGTATTCTACCCACGAAGATGCTGAATGGCTGCCTGCGTATACGAAATATATTGGTAGAGTTTGTTAGCACCTCGGCCTTCAGCGCTGCTTGATTTGCGACTTTGGATTATGAACTTGTTTGCTTCGATCGTAGCCGTCAACTCGCTCTAAAACAAGCTCTAATAACAAGCACTAAAAAAAATATAGAAATTAAAAATAAAATACTAAATGAAGATCAAGGAATTGCTTTCCGTCCATCGACCTCGTATCAGAAACTGCCCCAAGTGGCTTTGCACTCGGTTACCTTTTTGGTATATTACGTTTTGATCCATTTTGGGGGCACCCGACGGGCTTTCAGGTCATGCAATCAAAATAAATGTGCAGAATAATATCCCACATTTAATGTTGTGGAAAAATCTCAACACTTTTCATTCTAGTACGACAAATCTCTAATATTATGTTATTTCCGGTTAGAACGTGTTTACGGTTGTTGGATTTTTTGCTAACTCGTTTGAGCGACTTAAATTATGTGTGGACTAAATTTGGACTAAAACGGACGTAAAATATTTATTGGTTTAAAATGTTTGCCAAAGTTCGTGTACAGGTGTGTTGTGTACATTTTGTATTTAATGTGTTTATATTTTTAGCGAATTTCCATATGAAAAATGAGGGTCACTGCAGACCCTTATGGTAAAACCTAAGGTCGAAAGTAACAAATGAGCATCGATCGTGGTCCCCAGAACACGTTTTTGGGTGTCATAAAAAATCGGACTTAAAATGCGGTACTCTATCGGCCGCATTTTAAGTCCGATTTTTTCCAAATTTTGTGCACATGTTGGTTGTCTACGTAGCTCGGAAGAGTTCGCTAGGGAAAAGAATCCAACAACCGGAAGCACGTTTTTTATCAGGAAGTAACTATTTTTTTGAAGTTTTTCCTACGAAAATGACATTTAAAAAACTGTTTCTAAAAATATTATGTAAGATGTTATTCTGCACATTTTTTTTCGCGATCTTATAGCTCGCTTGGTTCTCCCAAAATCGATCAAAACGTAAAATACCATAGAAGTACCCGGTTCAAAGCCATGTGGTGAATTTTACCTTGGGGTTGGCGGTCGAAGCACCCAATGCTTTGTGTATTGAAGATACTCTTAATATGCGGAATGGCGTGAGAAGCACACAATGCACTGTTTATTGTAAATACTCCCAATATGCGGAATGGCTTGCGAAGCACGCAATGCTTTGTGTATTGAAGATCTCCCAATATGCGGAATGGCATGTGAAGCATTTTGCATCTATTAAGCACCGTCGTGAATAGGTCCATTTCTCAAATTGTTGGTTGAAACCCTAAAACATAGGCCTATAAAGTTAATTTTGGAAATTTGCTCAACTCACGTCGGCGGTTCAGCTGCTTGGTCGAATTTTTTTAAATATATGGCCACCTCAAAAGTGGGAATAAAACTTGAAAATGAGATTACAATCTCGAAAACTGACGGAATAAATAAATATCAGGTAACAAACTTATGGTAATTTTCTGAACTTATTTCATATATAAAATGTTCAATTACACCCAAATACGTGTTCTGGTGCTCATTTACCACTCCCGACCTTAGAATCACTGCAATAGATTCATCTTTCCTTTGGAAATTCGGTAACAAAAATCTATGAAACTTTCCTGCCCCCTTGCCCTAAGTATTTGCTACGGGTCCTCGATATGCCGTCTAATCTGTACTCGGGTAGACTAAGAAGCGGAAGAAACATAGGCCTACATCTAATGCGAGACACATACGAGTGGTTTAAGAAAAGAGGACGAAGGTCGGCGACATTATGACAGGCGATGGATGACAGTGCGACATGACAAGTGGCGGTAATAACACTAACTTACTTTATAACGTCGCAACAAATGAAGTGGGAGAGTGAAATAAATAGTCTTTACGAGATTCGCTCGAGTGGAAAACTAATTCAAGTCAGTTCTGAAAAGGATATATTATTGTAGAAGGCTAGCAAGTGGGAGCTGTATTAATTGATTGTACGTGGCAAGATACATACAACTGGCCTAAATGTGTTAGGATTGCAAAACCCGAACACTTACCAATTATATACTTTAAATGTAGTAGCAGAGGAAGTAAATTAAATTAGGTATTTTGATGTGAAAACGTAAATAATTTGCAATTTAATTAGATAACTGAAATATGTACTAATCTACATACTGAAATAAAGAAACTCGTTTGAAATACTTAAGTCACTACCAGTTGGTATATTAAACTAAATTGTATGTGTTTATTTGCATAAAGTACAGAAAATATTGAACCATAGAGTCTGTAGAAATTAATTAGCTTTACATAACTATGTAAACATAGTGTGAAATTATATAAATACATTAATCTCTATATTATACTAGGGAAACCCCTTTGAAACCTTCTATACACATAATCATGTTATGTTTTCTTTATAATAAAGGAGTAGGATTAATGATAACCCCAAAGCTTAGATAGTATAAAATGTTAAATGTTCAAATCAAATTACTATCAAGGCTCAGGTCTACACTTTAATAAAAACCTAACCTAAAATTTATAAATATTAATAACTGCTTCAAAGTTTGAAATCAGCTGTCAATGGGAATATTGGAGTTTTATCTCTAATTTTATTCAATTGGTTGCTATGGTAATAAAATGGAAATACATGTGTTGGTTTCTCAGTCTAGGACTAACATACGATTTTTCCGACTAAATTTACAAATATTGAAATAATAAATGTTTTTATCAAAATGAATTATAATCTATATTACTCAGGGATAGTGTAGCTTTCTATTAATACAACTATTTTTTCAATCGGTTCAGTAATTCCAGAGATTAATTTGTATTGTTTTATGGGTTGTTTCACCCTTTAGCAGCACGCGACTAAATGCAAATCTAATTTACTTTTCTACGTATCTTGTAAGAAATAAATGTACAACATTTCAGCTTTCTAGCTTTAAAGAAATTACAACAATTAATATTTGTATTGCTTTAGTGGTTGTTTCAGCCCTTAAATAAAAATTAATTCTAGCCTATGTTACTCAGGTATAGTGTAGCTTTTGATTAGTAAAACTATTTGTTCAATCTGTTCAGTAGTTCCAGAGATTACCCCCTACAAACAAACAAATAAATTTTACCTCTTTATAATATTAGTATAAATTAACACGAAATTTATGTTCAGCTTTCACTGTAAATTCATCATCCGGTCAACACCGGAGTATTTTTAGAAAAAGTATTTTACCAAACAACTTAAAACAATAAGTAATATGCAAAACAGTCAATTTTAGTTTTAAAATGTATGCATTACTTTAAATCCGATATTCTTTAGGTATCGATACACGAACTGGCGATATATCGATATTTTAACTCCATGCGACATCGTGTGAAAGCAGACATGGCAACGATTAAACTATGAAACATGATCCTCGTATAAATTATATCGGATATTCGGCAAAACCCCTGAGCAAGGGTTGGGTTCGCCTCAGTCTTAGCGTGGACAAATTACAAGTGTAAACGGGGGGGGGGGGGGGGGGGGGCGGAGCAGTGATTTAATTTGCATGTAAATGAATCCCATTAGTTTAAGCCTTACATCCCCTAATCATCCAACTTTGTCTAAGGCTTTTATAATGTTGTAAATTCGAAAGCACAAACTAGTGGAATGGGTAAAGTATACAGTCAGAAACTACCGGCTAGTTGTGTATCGGTTGTATAGATTGCTTTGTTAAAAACAAAAATGTTTACATGTAATTTGTCAGTTATTACAAATGGGCAATCATTGGACAATCACTGTCAATAACTGCACAATCATTGCACAAAGCTAGAAATGGACTAGCTTAAAAAAATCATCAGATACCGAAAATTATCAGAATCGATCTCTTTTATTAGTTGAACGTGATCGACTTTCCGTCATCCGATATACCGCGATCGCCCGCAGTTTTCATTTCTGCTTTTGATTTTTTACACGCAAGCAATTTCGGTCAACGCAGGACCAACTGACGGCATATTTTGAAATTATTTCACTACAACATTTTAGTAGCTAACATCACTGCCTCCTCTGCATCACCATCCATGTAAGCAGCTGTATTTCAGCGTATTACCCCAGTACAAATATTTTTAATGTAATTAGCCTTGTTTGTTAAGTGCTAGGTTGTGTACCTTTGGTTCTTAGTGTTGATAATTAATACGAACTATTTCCTCAGATTATTGATAGAAAACAGTACATGAACGCCTTTAACATTCCCCGAGTTAATCTTAAGCGAAGTTACACCATACATAGATCCTATAATCAGAAGCCTCGCTCAAGTTTTCCGTTTACCAGAACAAACTGACACACTTGATTGTATATTTACATACAATACAAGTTTAAATAACATTTAATTTAAAAATCTTAATAGGCTTAAAATATTCTTTAAAAAATAAATCAACCGATAATTTTGCTACATCGATGATTCTCCCCGACATCGATGTTTATAAATATTTACAGTATTTTTTGTGCATCTATTTTGATAAAATAATCATGAATTGACATACTGAGTTTGACATTAATTAATAATTTATTGACAGAATATTGCTTTCAATAAGAAGTTAACATCATTAAAAAAATACATAAATGTAATATTTACGTTTTTTACCAATTAGTTAACTCTGTTACTTTGATTGTTGTTGTTCCTTTCACCTCAGGAATTATTGTCTTAGGCCTAAGTAAAGTTTTAACAAAGTAAGATTAAATGCATTTTATTTTTAACAACAATGTTTTAAATAAATAATCGATATTTATTTAATGACTTAAATTTTAAAAAGCAACTAACTCTCTTTTTCAGTATTTTTCAAAGTATATAGGTAATGTTATTCAGTTTTATAACTCAAAACTAAGGAGCAATGAAAAAACATTTTCTTTTAACAACCTTTTTTTTAACCTTCTTTTTATAAGGTTAATATGTTTTCTGAAACGATGACTTATTTAAATATACATCGATGTTTACCGTTAAAATAAATAGATGTTTTCAGGTCGATATATTATTGTAACATCGATAGTTACTGCCGATTTTAACATTGATGGTGAACATCGATGTTTTAAACTATCGATGCTCATCCTTAACAAGTGTAACGTCCCAAAATTAGAAGGGGAAAATTTGTCGATGTTTTAAATTAAATGTCATCAGAAGCAGGAATCTTATAGCACGCCTGGGTTTAGTCTTGCGTTGTTCCTCGGCAGGGAGGGGGCAACGCGGAGAGGGGCAGTGCGTAGGTGGGACTATGTAGGCTGGCCCGCCGAG
>JAGFPH010000419.1:44247-58644 GCA_018207615.1 Philaenus spumarius | reverse complement strand
TTCAGTAGTTCACTTCTCTACCAAACTGAGATTACTTGTTAATTATCCATCTAGTTAGGGTGTCCATTTTTACTTTCTCCACCTTATACGTAGTATATGGAGAAAGTATTTTCTTTGTCCAAATTTTCGAATTTGAATTTTTAGTGGAAGTATCTGTTTTGGTGCTCCCTGAACCCACAAAAAATGTTTAGTGAAATTATCTGTGTTGGTGCTCCCTGAACCCAAAAATATTTTTAGTGGGATTATTTGTTTTGGTGCTCCCTGAACCCAAGTAAAGTATACACTATACCTACCCATGGTGACCGACAGTTCCCAATAACTCTTCCCATATTTTTAAGGGTTGTGCAAAGACTACCTAAGCACTTTGACAACATACAAAACGTAAATTTTGTAAATGGTTTTTGAACGTTGAAAATGGTAACTTTTGCATTTATTCCAGAAAAACTGCACACCTTTTTTGTTTAAAATGGCCCAACCTAAAAGAATTTTTCGTGACGAAAAAACAATATTGTTTAAACAATTTATTATCGACCACCGTTTATGCCTGGCAAGCAGTTTTCTAGTGGGAGCGAAGATAACTACAAAATACATTTAAACAGAGAGTGTACTGCATGCCAGGTCAGTGTATCTGACGACTATAACATGTCTTAGGTAGAACTCTCAACTTGATCCTCCTACTTCGCACCTTCTAATCTCACACTCAAGGGAAGATATAAACCCTAACCAAAGTACTGTATCATTAATTCAAACCTTTCCCAATTAATTTACTACTTGAAAACCTGATCAGCCTTACTTATCTCAACCAATTAAATAGTTCATTCGACATTTTAGCAATGAATGAGATCTTTATGCTATATACTGCAAGTTGCCATGCTGCCGGTAACGGATAGAGGAACTGTACAACATTTATTTTTTATTTGTAAACGGATTTAAATGAAACAAACACTAAATGTTAGCCCAAGCTTATCTCAATACATCACTCAACACCACATCCATATTAGTTCAGCCGTAGTACAGATTAGTACTTACAAACACACAGACAAACAGTCTTTTTATGATTTTATTATAGTGTAGACTCGAGGAAAAGCAAATGCAAACGTATAACAGTATTGTGTATAATCTGATATTTTCACTGAAATTACGATAAATTAGGGCATAGGGACCTGAAGCTTGAAGCATGCGCTGTATTGCGAGAGTTTTTATATAATGGATGAACTTTTTCTATGTGTTGTAAATAGTATACATTTTATTGCTGGATATTGGTAAACCAGTGGTGCTCCAAGTGGGTGAATTTTAAACTTGAAATGTTACCATCCTTCTCCATTTACGGCAGTCTCCATGCTTAAATACAGGTTATTGGCGAGAATTTTTTCAGAGGAAAAGCCCTTCGATCCAAAATATAGGCTTAATTAGCCAAAAATGTTAATATTGTAGGAATTTTAACACGTTGGATTTATCTTTAAATTGTCAAAATGCTTTGTATCTGTTTAGTTTGCAGATGTTCAACTTTGAACCGCCGCCATCTACTAACGGATAGTTGCAGCATAATTAAATGTCGAAGATTTGTGTAAACCAATTTGACAAACTGACATTCTGAGTTTCATGAGAAAAACACACACACAGACAGTAGTAAATGAGCACCGATCATGGACCCCAGAACATTTTTTAGGGTGTCATTAAATAATATATAATTATGTATATAACATGTATATAATTATGTGTTCGCACTATAACTGCCGCATTTTACATCCGATTTGGTACAGTGGTTGGTTGTTTACGTCATTCGGACGAGTTCTTTACCCAAAAATCCGACAACCGCAAGACCGTTTTTATACCGGAATGAAACCTCTTTTGGTTTATCTAAAAACCTGTGGGGATGCAAACTGTCTTTCTGCGAGCGAAACGAAACCGAGCGTGAGCCGGGGCTTACAGTAGACTGAGGTGACAACAAATTATATTTCGTACGCGCAGGCGCCTTCATGAGTAGATCAATTTCCCAAATAGTTGGTAGAAAACCTAAAACATATAAACTTAATTTCAACCCATGCGTATAAAGTATTGTAAGTAATGTGTGGGTTTGGTTTGTGCAGTTGCTCCTGTCATAACAGTTCCTAACCAACTTCTGGGAGCTCCTCTGGGAACGGACGTCCAGTTCGAGTGTTACGTCGAAGCGTTCCCCAACACCATCAACTACTGGGTGAGGAACAGAGGCCAAATGGTCATGCCTGGGTAAGTTATGTACTTCGATTTACTTTGTACGTATGCCACCGTCGGTAAACCACAAAACTGACAGCAAACTTTCAATGAGGGACCTCCCATTGTTTTTTTAGACATTTAAAAATATTGATTGATCGTTTTTTCTTGTTTCTGTTTTACAATCAAACTAAATTATTAATAATAGCAAATTAGTACAATATTTCGTCAAACTAAAGAAAAAATAAAACAACTTTCTAACAAAACAAACCTAAAAAATACAGAAACAATAATGGAGGCCCCGAATTAATAAAACCTGTGAGAGTTCTATTATCTATAAATAACTAGGGGTTACTCCTGCGTGTTCCGTACCCCAACCCTGTTGGAACCTTCTATATGTATAATTATGCTATGTTTTCTTTATAATAAAGGAGTAGGATTAATAATAACCTTAAACCTAAGATGGTAAATAATGTTAAATGTCCAAATCAAAATTACTTCGTATATTTTGTAACAGCTGTTATTTAAAGGTTTAAAGAACCAGCAAGGCTCGGGTCTACACTTAAACAAAAAAAACCTAACCTAAAAGTTAGAAATACAAATAATCAATTGTTTCCAAATTTGAAGTCAGCTGTTAATGGAAATATTAGAGCAAAAAGCTGATTACTTTACCAACAATAATCATATGTAATTAATATGTAGTATGGTGCTCACATTGCCGTAAAATATTTACTATAGTTTGCGTTGTTTTTAAGTCCAACAGATGGCGCTGTTTTTTAAAAAGTATATAAAAACACACGTGTATTCGAATACAACTTTGTGACAATATTTCAAAGCATTCAATGAAAGACTTTCGGAGATTTAAGTCGAACAAACGAACATTTACATTTTTATTTTTATAGGGTGTCTTGCAACCATATGAATAAACTTTGTCACGTTATTCAGCATGTCAAAAGAAACAAAAAATGTAATATAACATGTGTCCTATCTCATTCCGTTTTCGGTCTGTCTGTCTGTATGTGTTTTTTACAAAATACTTAATATTTTTGGAAGTAGAAAAGATATTGAGCTCAAACTTTGTAAACCTATTTGCTACGTAACCTTTTATCACTGTACAAATAATTAGAACATTATTTTAAATATTTTCAAAATGGCGGCCGTTTATAATTGTTAAAGTCAAATATCTCAAAAACCGCAAACTTTACAAAAAAATTACAAGAGACAAAAAACTTTACTTTTTTAATGACAAACTGTTATTTTTTCTGTGGCTCAAAGGACAACAGAGATATTGACAAATACAGACCGAAAACGTAACGAGATAGGTCACATTTTATATTACATTTTTTGTTTCTTTTGACATGCTGAATAACGTGACAAAGTTTGTTCATATGGTCGCAAGACACCCTGCATAGATGTTTAACAATTTAAAGAAAACAATAAATAATGAGCTACAGCCGACCGAGTCCCCAATAAATACATACTACTATATTCATTCAAATCTACAAAATGATCGTTTTTCATACACACATACATCTGTCTATCTATAAATTATAAATTTATTTATATGCATACGTACAGCAGAGATCCATTATCTAAAGCATCTTACAAAAGCAGATATGACTATTTCACTATATCTTACTATCATTGTAGATATACACCACATACATTACAACACCTGAACGTTCACAATGACGACTTTTAATAATGAAATAAAACAGTAACAGTGAAGGAACATCTTCATGTTCCAGCAAAATATTGCGTAACAAATTGGAGAATGTATGTCTGTTTCAACATGTTTCGATACTTTCTGCCATAGAATTAAACAATTTAGGTGCTAGATATGCATAAGATTTCATATAAATAGTGCCATTTCTATCCCGGCTTCTGTCAAAAAAAGGTTCTCAATACTTTATAGGTAAAATAGTTTTAAAAAGGTAATATATTGAGTCTTCTGAAGTTCAATTTGTTGGCTTTAATGTTATAACGTAAGTCCCTCCCCGAATGATGAGACCATTCGGTAACTTAGAACTAACCAGTGCAAAATAGATAATTTTCAATACTTTCTCGTTACATTCGTATCTGAGAACATAAATGATGAGTAAACCAAATTAAACTCACGTCAGCGGTTAAGCTGTTTGATACAATTGTTATGTATCAAATAACGTAGAATATCAAATAACATAGAATAACAATAATTTGTTTATTTGGGGAAAAAAACGTTTTATAGGCCTTTAGGCAACCGACCGAAGGAACCCTGTTTAAAATCTGACTGTTTCACAGGTTTTCCAAGTTTCTGTACCATAGCACTATATAATACTCTACTGTTGGTTGCAGGCTGAAATACAAAGTGGAGGAAATCAGAAAATCATACAAAGTCCACATGACGCTTCAGGTTAAAGCTTTCAACGCCAGCGACCTTGGTACTTACATGTGTATCTCTACTAACTCTCTGGGACATGCTGAAGGCACGATTAGGCTTTATGGTAATCACATAAACCTCTTCTAGGATATTAGTGAAACTATGAGGAAATGATGTTTGTATAACTATAAATCTCAGGATGTGAATGGTTGTTATGATAATTTATTACTATAATTCCTGATCTGTTGAGACAGTGAGTGTCAAGTTTGAATACGTCCTGACTTGTCAGTCAGCTTACATAGCCGCTAGAGTGCATCATGGATTTCGAACAACGCATAACATTAAGTTTGTTTTCAAATTGTAAAAAATGGGTCAAAGAAGCTGATGAAATTTTAAAATCTGTGAATGGCGATAATGTGGTAACTCTGAAGCCTGTTTACAAGTTGTATGATTGATTTAAAAGCGGAAATGAGTCGGTGCAGAGAACGTGCAGAGAGTCGCCAAACTTGTTCTCTTACCGTCTTGTTGTCGGACGAATGATTATTAGAGAGGTTACCGAAGTATTTAACGTCTCGTACAACCGAAACCGAAACTTTGCAAATAAAACGAATGTTAAATTTGTTCCCACATTTTTCACCGATGAACAGAAGGAAAATCGTGTCTTAGTTTGCATGGATCGTCTTCATGCAGGTACGGACTTCATGGCTAAAATTGTAACTGGAGATGAAAGCCATGGCTATGATTCTGAGATGAAAATTCAGAGTTATCAATGAAAAACCAGTAATTGCCCTCGACCTAAGCACGTCAGTCAAAGTCGAACATCAATAGTGAGGGCACAGTGCGATCAGAGTTCGTTCCAAGAGGAACAACTGTAAATTCCGAATTTTACACGTGGTTACGGGAACATTTGTGAAGCGATGTGCGAAGAAAGAGAACGATGTGTGTGGGCCAGTGGCTCCGCCCAACAGATTTAGCACCATGCGATTTCCGGCTCTTCCCAAAAATACAAAACGTGCTAAAAGGAAAACGTTTTGACACCATTCCCGAAATTAAGATTGGGCTACGACCCAACAGCGGAAAGCCCTTTCAAACATGGGCGGATTTAAGGCTATATTCTTTTTGGTGAAGTACTTTTGGAGGGGATACATCCGGGGGTCTGAGGGGTACAAGGGGGGGGGGGGTCGGGGAAGTTTTGAATAATTAGGAGTCAAAAAGTGAAAATCTGTTCTCTAAAACTGCAATGTTGTTTCATACACCAGTGACTAAAACTACAACATTTTTTAACAAAATTATGCATTTAACAATGGAAATTATAAAAAAATATTCAAGTTAACGTGAGATGAGAGAATTTTGAAATAAAAACACGCACTCTAATGGAAAGAATTAATAAAAAAAAAAAAAAAAATTATTGTCAGTATTATTAGAAAAATAATAACATACGGAAGTAATGTAATTTAAATTTTACATTTCTTTATACAACAGCCTAAATGTCATATAAAAGTTGTTTCGGGTTATGGTCAAAGGTCAATAAACCTACAAAAATGTAATCAATTAAATTAAATTAGTGAACACGTTAGGTGTCTTAATAACCTTTTTCAATTAATTACCGTATTAATATTTATTTATTACAACTGTTAAACATAGACAGTATTTACAAGATAAGCCTAGCCTTTCTCTTGGAATTAAGTTTTGCAAATCTGTCAATAACGTTTTCGTGGTCTATACGAACATCTCGGTGTATGAACGGCTGACCCCCCCCCCCCCCATCTTACTAAGATATGTTTGCCTATGTTACTCAGGAAAGTCTACGTGATCGAATTTCCAAATAGGATCAGTAGCTTCAGAGATACTGCTCGGACCAAAGTTTACCATTTTATACTATTAGTACAGATTCAGATATTGTAAGCAAGTTGTGTAAAACTATGTTTGTATGTGTTTAGAAATCAAACTGCCGACGTTGCCGCCCACAACTACTGCTGAACCGACTACAGCCACGGTAACAAGTAAGTACTGATTTCAGTACTCTCATTCTATATCTTAGATCCATCGCCGTTGTAGATATCCACTTCGAAAATTGAATTGAGAAAGGTCGCTTAGGAAAGGCGTCGCTGATATTTAATGCCAATGCACAGCCCAACTTAAGAAGGGTGGATTTAACTATGTAAAGCCCTAAAGCGACGAGTGTATTGCCTTCCTTTTTAGTTTACTAACCGATTATTAATATACCAAAGTAAAAACGAAAAAAATTGTAAGATAAAAATACAAACAATTAAAGGTGTAAAGTAATTTTTTATTTTCTTGACCTGACCCGAGTGTATGCTTTGTTGCAGCTCCCGTGCAGACTACCTCGATCACAACACACAAACAGCAGACTATCTCTACAACTACAGGTAAGTAGACTAAACACGATGTGATAATGTTCGATTGCTTTCAATAAAGCACCTCTAATCTTTTAATTACATTCCGTGTATTCTGCAGGTCAAAAGTGTCCTATCTTTATCGATATATTTGTATCGATTCTTTGAATCCCGATAGTGGCAGTTACAGTACGTAAAATTTACGTGTCACTGTGCGACTGCGTCCAAAGCAAAGTCGGTTGTTATGTTGGCAGCAGTTGTAAGTCATTTCTCCCTCACTATCGTGCCAGCCTTTATGTTTTATGTGTTTAATATTTGATTACTTGTACAAAATCTGTTTCTTTTCGTATAAGTTGAATTATCTTTTGTTGTAGTTTCATACAAATGCAACATGTTTTATCATGTGTATGTATATTTTTATTTACTATGATGGATGTAGTTTTCAACATTTCTATCGTCACATTTATAAGTAGGTCTATTTCGTAATAAAAATTCATAAATGAATACATTTTCTACGGGTGATGAAGGCTATTTGCGGACAATTCAGTCGATGCTAGATTGAACTTATAACTTTAACAATAAAATGTAATTATCTAGTTCTTAAAATTATTTTTTAGAAAATTTGTTTTACTTAAAAACCTAAAACATTAAGAAATATGAAAAAAATGTTTCGTTGTAAAATGTATACATTGCTATCGATATATTCAACACCAAAATATCAATATTTTCTAGGAATCGATACATGAACTTGCGATATATCGAAAACACGATTTATCGATATTTCAAAAAACAATTTGCCATCCTACCTATTATAAGTTTAGAAGTTGTCTGTCTGTATGTGTGTTTTTGAAAAAGAAATCTCACGAACGGTTTAAAATTACTTCATGAAACTATGCATGAAAGTTAATCACATTCATTTTGACAAAACAGCAAAATACAATTTGGCTGCATTTATATCAATTTCAATATAATGGGGGAACAGACTTTTCAAAGTTAAATATCTAAAAGAGCTAAAAATGTTAAGGTACAAAACACGTAGATAATTTAAAGACAAATCCGATGGTGTATAATTTGTTATCATTGAGTCACCGCACCATCGTCACCGACGGTACTAGGACCGATTTTATTAAAACCACACTGTACACTATCAGCAGTGAGGAGCCTTTACCTCTAATGCGGATCAGTGTGGGGAACGTTGTATTTCTATACTTATGATTCACCTAAACGCTAAACCTATAAACTCTGATTTCAGATCCGTTCTTTGTAACCGTCGCGGATACCATCACGGACCAAATGATCTCAAGGAACGAGCTCACAGGTTCGAGCAGCAGACACAGAAGCCAAAACAGTGTCGCCGGACTTCGAACTTCGTCTTGGTTAATTGTCGTTTTAGTTTGCAAAACTCTCGTCAGGTGACGTTAGTTGTTATCCTTAAATTGGGAGAATTATAACACAGAGCCGTACTAAGTTTTGTAAAGGGTGGAGAACTTAATGAGATATTTTGTTAACAGGCCTAAATGGAAGACAGTTATATATAGATTTTATTTATATTTTATATAAATGTTACAAATCTTCCTTTCGTCCGTCCATTAAGAATATCATTTATTATAAATTATACCCAAACACCGTGCAGTAAAGTGTAATAGGAAACGTAGCAAAGTAAATCTACATTTACTTAATAAAAGACTTTCGCAATATACGGATTGTTTTCTAAAATATTTTGCAATATCTTTAATGTATTCCAAAAGTATTTTGCAATATATTTAGTGTTTTGCAAATAACGATGTATTCCAAAATTACGAACTACTTCAGAGGAATTACTTTGTATCCCAGTAATGTATACGATTTTTATATTTTCACCAGTTTAAGAATTCAAAGTTTACAATTACAAGACTTTTGGACTCCCTGTTAAAATAAAGTATTTCAAGCTTCTACAAAACGTCACTTTAGCAGGAAAATCTTTTATAAAACATCAACCGGATCACAGCTCGACCGCGTAGGCTGAGCGAAGTGAAATCATTATTTCTTACTTAGAAGTTATTTGGTGATTCTATATTTTATCTTGTTTTCCTCAGAAGCATAGAAACTTGTTTACCAGTTTCGTCACCATCTTTCTAAAATATGTACAGTCGACCCGACAGTGTACAGTCATAAAAATAAATAATTCGATCGCGAAGCTCAAACGCTGACAAGTTTACACGTTTTAGGGTTTCAACCGACTATTTGAGAAATTGATCTACTGACAAAGGCGCTAAGTAGCTGATGTGGATATATTAGTAGAATTTGTTTGCACTTCAGACACTTGCTCGACCATGCGGCCTTAGATTGCTTCGCTTCGCTTCGCCAGTTTGCATTCCATCCATCGACCTACAGTAAGTGCCTCTACAGTAAAATACCCCGCACGATTTTGAACCGTGTACGTTTATGGTATTTTACATTTGGGAAAGTCAGACGGGCTATAAGGTCGTGTAAAAAACAAATTATATAGAATAAACTCCTCTATTTACTTATTTAGATAAAACCACAAAAAAGTTTCATTTTAATACGTCAAATCTCAAAACATCGGTTCCTTCCGATCAAAAAACGTGCTTCCGGTTGTTCGATTTTTTGCTAACGAACTTGTCCGAGCGATTTAAATAACCAACGTGTGTATGAAATTTATACCAAATCGGACGTTATATAGGCTATAAAATATTTATTGAAACCCTAAAACGTGTTCTGAAGACCATGATCGGTGCTCATTGACCTACCCGTCCTTAAGTGTCACCATATGAGTCTTGAGGTGTCATTAAATATTTCATATATATAAATGTATATTTGTGTTCTCACTCTAAGGGCCGCATTTTACGTCCGTTTAGTCCAATTCGCTCGACTAAGAGTTCATTAGTCAAAATCCAAGATGTGGAAGTACGATTTTTGACAGTAATTTTTTGAGATTTTCGTACTAGAATCATAATGTTTTCTAGTTTTATATAAACAAATAAATAAATGATATTATGTTGCACATTTTGCATTTTTACACGATCTTATAATCGTAAAATACCATAAAAAAAACCCGGTTAAATGGAGGACTTTACTGTTGGGGCATCTCCATCTCCGAGGCAGCAAGTTCTAGGTTACCGTTGCGAGTGGGGTGAATCGACCCGTAAGCCGGGCCAGGAGGCTAAGGTGAAAACAAATTCTAATTAAAACGTTAAACCCAACTCGCATCAGCGGTGCAGCCATGAGGACGAATTATCTTCAAATCCCGATGAAAGATACGTAATACTGTAAGGGACTGTTTCGTCCTGGAATTGCACAACCTCAATCGTTATTTCAAACCAAACTAGTTGAGTCCGGTTGCGACCAGAACATCCGTCGGCTGATTTTACTTTATTTAAATACTATACTTAACTATTGAGAACAGTGTCACCTCGACTCAGAAGTGATGTTTTGCAAGCCGATAGTTCCGAACGTCCACACATTTGTGGTCTTTAATAAAGTTTTTAAGTTATTTCACAAAGCCTGTATTATAACAACGTTCCATCAAATTTAAAAATATCGTCGATACAAAATAAAAATAAAACAAAATTTAAAGAACTAACGAAAGCACAATCCGACAGAAGAAACACAAACTAATTAACTTCATCTCGCGTAATTGCAACACACTTTTCCAAGAAGGTCGTTGGGAATGTTTACAAAGATGTTGTAGCCCCCCCACACTTTTAATGAAATTCCCTTAATTGGATCAGTAAAATAAATCTAAGCGGCTTTGTCCCGACTGACATAGAATCAACGTAGTGCTGAAACTACTTAAGATACAAATAATAAAATTTAAAGGTATATTCGTACGGGATCAATGACGTACTCTAAGAAAGGATTTTGCAAGATTTCCATTTTAAAGCGTATAAATATAGAAAATTCGTGGATTCGCTCCCAGCCCTACAACAGATAAAACAGCTGTTCGGATCAAAAGCTTATCAACACATGTTTGTCTACATTTATTAACCCAGCAAAAAATTTAGAATCAGTTTATTCTTCACGACCAATAGCGTGTTTAGGTAAGATTAACAAACAAAAATCAACGAAAAATATCTTACTGTATTATAGTTCAAATCGAACATCTGTTTTTACATATTATAACTAAAACAGCCGAACCGCTCACGTCAGTTGAGCAATTTCCAAAATTAAATTTATATGTTTTAGGGTTTCAAACTATTATTTGAGGGGCTGAATAGCCTGCGTGTACGATATGTATTATTTGAATTTCTCTGGACCTCTGCCTCAAGCCCCTCTCAATCTTGGGGCCTCGGATCACACGGTAAAATCGCCCCCCCACGTGGATTTAAACCGGGTACCGATTTTGAGAGAACTAGACAAATTTTGTTTTTGTAGGGTCGTGTAAAAAAACAAAATCTGCAGAATAATCTCATTTGTTTATTTCTTTTACAAAAAACCATAAACATTTTTCATTCTAGTATGTAAAATCTCAACAAATTTGAATTAAATTCCGGTTGAATTTTTTGGCTTAAAAAACTAGTCCGAACGACTAAACAACCAACGTGTGTACCAAATTAGGACCAAATCGGACGTAAATGCGACCGTCAGAGTGCGAACACATATATACAATTTTACAATTATCCCAGAACGAGTTCGGGGAACCATGATTGGTACTCATCGACTACTTCCGACGATAGATCCCGCCACAAGAGTCACTGCAATAGCTAATTTTTATTACGGATACTCGATTAAAATCCGTGATACAAAATACAAAGAACACTTGCAGATAAAATTAATAAAAGCACAATTTGATTTAAAAAAAATACTAAATTGAACTTGTTAACTTTATTTCACGTAATTGCAATAAATCTTTCCAGTAGATTGTTGAGAATGTTTACAAAAGAAGTTATAAACCTTCCTTCTCCTTCCTCAAATCCCCTTAATTGGACGAGTAAAATAAATCTGAAATAAAAGAATGGGTTAAAATTTTTCCACAACAGCATGAGTTTTTTATTTATGTGTTTCATCAATGCGCATGCGTAATCACTCTCCATAGGAAAGATGAGCTATAGCAGTGACTCGTATGGTGAGACCTAAGGTTAAGATTAGTTAATGAGCACCGATCGTGGTCCCCAGAACACGTTTTGTGGTGTCGTTAAAATTGTATGATGTGTTCGAACTCTAAAGCCTTGGCTACGATACAAGCGGTGAGCGGTGAGCGGTGGGCGGCAGGCGGCAGTAGCAGGCGCAAGCGGCGCACGAAAATTATCTAACTGATGGAGTTTCCTTGTTAAACACGGTTTGGCTGGCTACGATGCAAGCGGCGGATGTGCGTTGGCATAACGCTCGCCGCAGGGTGCCGCTCAGGATCAAATCAGTTAGATAATTTTTCGACTGCCGCCCGACGCTCATGGGTTTCTTTACTTTCAACAACCATATGGCATCGGTTAAAAAGGCAAAATTAAGTATTTTTGATACGTATACATTTATGGCATACTAACGACCACTTATATACGAAATTTCAAGAAAATCCGACGGTAAACAAAAAAGATGCTCATTTTTGCGAGTATATTTTCGGAATTTTGTATTCGGTTCAAGGATTTATTTATTCTTTAAACACCATGAATTATGGAATAAACAACACCAATGGACTAAAACTTTGTTATGATTATTTTCACATTAAGCATATATTTTAAAATTACTCCCTCCCCGGGTTACACCTGAATTTATGTTTAAGTCCAAATTTCAAGAAAATCCAACGGTAAACAAAAAAGATGCTACCTTTTGCGAGTATACTTTCGGAATTTTGTATTCGGTTCAAGGGTTTATTTATTCTTTGAACACCATGAATTATGGATTAAGCACCACCAATGGATTAAAACTTTCTGTTATGGGACTACTTACGATTGTTATTTTCACAGGAAGCATATATTTAAAAATTAATCCCTCTCCGGGTTACACCTGAATTATGTTAAAATCCAAATTTCAAGAAATACCGACTGTAAACAAAAAAGATTCTAAATTGTGCGGTTATAATTTTGGAATTTGGCATTCTGTTTATTTATTTTTTAAACCCCATGAAGGATTTAAACATGGGACTGTTGTGGGACTGTTTAACATTGTTATTTTCAGAGGAAGTATATATTTTTAAAATACTCTCTACCCGGGTTACACCTGAATTTCTGGACAAAAGTAAATATCACTTAAGTCTACGGTTAAAGATATAGTAGTCCTATATTGTGATTTTACTATAAATACTGGTCTCTCACTAAGTATTTCCGTCAGCACTAGCGCCTCGTGTGACGTCATCTCGTTGACTGTGGGAATGTCAAAAAATTCAACCACCGGAAGCACATTTTTGACCGGAAGTAAAAATTAATTTTGCTTATAGCCCGTCTGGTTCCACCAAATCGATCAAAACGTAAAATTTCATAAAAGTTACCGGTTCAAATACACCGTCAGGGCAGTTTCTACGGCCGAGTTCAAGAGTTTGTAAACTGCGAGCTAAACGAAGTAGTCCATAATCCGAAGCCCCAAGGCAGAGGTGCGAACTTGCAAAGCTGAAGCGGAAACAAATTCTACTAATATATTTCGTACACCTAGGCAGCTATTTAGCCCCTTTGCGAGTAGACCAGTTTCTCAAATTGTTGGTTGAAACCATAAAACATAAAATTTTAATTTTGTAAATTCGCTCAACTCACGTCACCGGTTCAGCTGCGTGAGGGAATTGATTACATTGTATGAATAATAATAATAATAACAGAGTTTCTTAAATACCTATAACAGTGAAACGCATTTCGACGACCAAGTCATCATCAGTTATAAAGTTAAAGGTTTGTAACCGTGCCATCACTCTACTACTATAATTCAAATTAATACTATTTTTTTAACGGTACTTTTTTCATGGAAATATATTTTATTATTATTGTTATTAAAATAATCGTAATTCCACAATTTACTGGTTGTCGCTCATCTTTTGTATTGTAGACAATTACCAAGTTTGTTCCACTTTGTATAGTGAAATAAAATAAATACAAACGGACTGATGTAGTGGTGTTGGTGTACGTCTTTGCTACTAAATAAATACATTCCACAACACAATTATCGTATGCTGGAGTTTCAAAATTAATATCAGAGTTTTAATTCTTTGTAGTGTTTATTACATTTAACTTACAAAATTATAAATAATACATCAAAGGAAACAGCAAGTCAAACTGTTTTTCCTACAAGTGTTTAATGTGAGCACTATTCGACACACGCCGCACATCGAGTCTAGTTCAGTGTGTCTGGAGTAATTGTTGCAACAACTGTCTCTTATGTCGGGTAGGTCAGCTGGTATCGGAGGCACGTACACGCGATACTTTATGAACACGCGAAGATACACCTGTCATCCGGCACCTTGCAGCAAATCCAGCGATCGGCTACAACGTCGTTTAACCAATCGTGTACTGAGTTATGCCAGTGAGGCGGTGCACCATCTTGCTGCCAAAGTTCTGTGATTCAGCTTCT